>JZKD02S2085604.1:164517-192028 GCA_000966675.3 Picea glauca
AAAATGGCTCTTCAAAATAAAACATGTTGTTGATGGAAGTATTGAGAAATATAAAGAAAGATTTGTCGCTCGTGGCTTTTCCCAGAAGGAAGGTATTGACTATGAAGAGACATTCACTCCTGTGGCCAGATACACTTCGATTAGAACCATTATAGCTCTTGCTGCCAAGATGAAATGGAAGCTGCACCAGATGGACGTGAAGACAGATTTCTTGAAGTGTATATAGAGGAAGTGTATATAGAGAAACCCCAAGGATTTGTGGTTGAAGATAGGAAGTCTCATGTCTGTCGATTGAATAAAGACTTATACGGATTGAAGCAAGCTCCCAGAGCTTGGTATGGCCATATAGATAGTTTCTTGACAAACTTGGGCTTTACCAAGAGTAAAGAAGACTCAAATCTCTACTTCAAAATTATAGATAATGAACCAATAATATTACTACTGCATGTGGATGACTTATTCTTAACTAGATAAGAGAAGATCATCACTGAATGTAAACAGAGACTTGCTACATAATTTGAAATGAAAGACCTTGGTCTAATGCATTACTTCTTAGGCCTTGAGGTATGGCAAAGTCCAAAAAGAATCTTCGTTAACCAAGGGAAGTACATGGTCGAAATCTTAAAGAGATTCGACATGCTAGAATGCAAGTTCATGAATACTCCCATGGAAACTAAGATGAAGTTGTTGGTCGATACTTCATCATATTTGATAGATGTCACACTGTACAGATAGATTATTGGATTGTTGATATACCTGATGAACACCAGACCAGAAATCTGTTTTGCTGTGAACACCTTGAGTCGGTTTCTGGTAGAGCCCAGACGTGTTCACCCAGTGGCTGCAAAACATGTGATGAGGTACCTTAAAGGTACAATGGATTATGGTCTCAGCTATGATGGAGATCATGACTTCACATTGAGTGGATATATTGATGCAGATTGGGCAGGAAGCATTGCAGACAGAAAAAGCACTTCCAGATGTTGTTTCAGTTTGGGATCAGCCATGATCTTGTGGTAGAGTAGGAAGAAATCCAGTATTGCTCTTAGCACAGCGGAAGCAGAGTACATTGCCACATGTTCTGCTAGTTGTGAAGCTATATGGCTTCGAAATTTGCTGACAGGCCTATTTGAATTGGAGATGAGAGAAACCGCGATTCTATGTGACAACCAAATCTGCATAAAGATGACAGAAAATCCTGTATTCCATGACAGGTTGAAGCACATAGAGATCTGCTATCATTTCATTCGCGACATGGTACAGAGAGGAACCTTGAAGCTCCAGTACATTAGCATGGATGAACAGTTTGCTGACGTGTTGACTAAGCCTCTATATCGTGTAAAGTTTGAACACTTTCGAGATAAGCTTGGTATATTCCGAAAGGACCCTCCCTGAAAGGGGGAGTATATATACATTTTCCTTGCTTCTGACCTCCCTGTTAGACATAAAGAAATATGAGTCATTGCTTCTAACCTCGCTGTTAGACGTAAAGCATGACGCTGTGTGATCCTTGCTTCTGACCTCGTTGTTAAATGTAAAGCAAGATGATTCATTGCTTCTGTCCTCGCTATTAAACGTAAAGCATGACGTTGTGTGATCCTTGCTTCTGATCTCCCTGTTAGACGTAAAGCAAGATGAGTCATTGCTTCTGACCTCACTATTAGATGTAAAGCATGACGTTATGTGATCCTTGCTTCTGACCTCACTATTAGACGTAAAGCAAGATGAGTCATTGCTTCTAACCTCACTGTTAGACATAAAGCATGACGCTATTGATTCCTTGCTTCTGACCTAGTTGTTAGACATAAAGTAAGATGATTCCTCGCTTCTGACCTCGTTGTTAGACGTAAATCAAGATGATTCCTCGCTTCTAACCTCGGTGTTAGACGTAAAGCGAGATGTTGATGTGTTCCTTTCTTCTGACCTCATTGTTAGACATAAAGCAAGATGATTCATGCTTCTGACCTTGCTGTTAGACATAAAGCATGACGTTGTGATTCCTCGCTTTTGACCTCGTTGTTAGACATAAAGCGAGATGATGATGTTCCTTGCTTCTGACCTCATTGTTAGATGTAAAGCAAGATGAGTCATGCTTCTGACCTCGCTGTTAGACGTAAAGCATGACGTTGTGATTCTTCGCTTATGACCTCATTGTTAGACGTAAAGTGAGATGTGACTGACACTGAGCTACCAGCTTAACAACTATGACATTGAGCCAGTGTAGTACTTCCGACCTAGTGCTGTGATGAGGTATCATTTTTTACTGATACATATTTGATGCAGATGATGATAACATTCTTTCGAGAATGATGATGTTGTTGATGAAGAAAACTTATGATGACTCGTAAATATGCGAGCCAATGTTTCAAGATGATATTGACGATATTGTCCTCCTGATGCCACTAATGATGTAGACCTCTCTCGCCTGATGCCAATGAAGAATACCCTTCTTGTTAAGGGGGAGTGTTGAAATATTGTAACTGCGAAGAGCATTCTTATTATTATTGTTATTTTATTATTAGGATTAATCCCCATTGTGGACTAACCATGTCGGTAATTGTATAAGGACCAAATCCCGTTTTGCGGATTGGTCATCAGACAATTATAAAGGGAAGAATAAGAAGTCAGCCCCAATAGTTATTATTGAGACCCATAATTAATTTAAAGGTGGGTTTACCCACCTAGAGTGAGAGGTCAGCCCTGCCAGTGAAAGCCTCTCACACATGCCAGTCTTGTATATATAGGAGGCTAGAACCTCACTTCAAACACACAACTCACTTGCTCATTCTCTTATGAGGCAAGATGAAATTACCAGAGAGAGGAGAAGAAGAGTGGCACATCTCTTGGGGAGGACTATCTGTATTGGTTTGAGTTATCTCTTGAACATTGTATAAGCTATTTATGATAAGGAAGATTTTGCTAGGTTTTCTTCCCCTAGAGGGTTTCCCAGGATAAATGTTCTGTCTCTTGTGAATGTGTATTTCTCAGTGATCTTGTTCTTATGATTCTCTTATCTATTGAAATGAAAAGAACTATAATAATGGCATAAACATTAACAACATTCTCCCAGGATTTTTCATGGTAATTTGACCAATGGAGAATGCTCCTGAGATATTATTTTAAGGACATAAGACTCAAAGTGTGTGTCTTTCAACAGTCAAAAGGACTGAAATTCTTCTTGTGGCACATATGGAAACTGGATCAGGAAGACTGGTCCTTGTAGTCACAGAACACTCTGTTGAGTATGTGACGAATGTGGGACACTCACTATGTATATTAAAGAAGGATTTATATGGATTAAAGTAGGCACCCAGAGCATGGTATTGCAATATCAACAATTTTATGACGAGCTTAGGATTTACAAACAATAGTGTAGATGATAACCTTTACTTTAAGGTTGTGGATGATGGTTCGGTATTACTACTATTGTATATAGATGAATTATTTCTAAACAGGTGTGGAAAAACTCATCTCAGAGTGTAAGAGAAAAACTAGTTTTAGAGTTTGAGATGAAAGGTCTAGAGATGATGCATTACTTTTTGGGTCCCAAGGTATGGTAGAGACAAAATGAGATCTTTCTAAATCAAGGGAAGTATATAGTAGAAGTCACAAATAGGTTTGAGATGTTCGATTGAAAGGAAATGACTACACCTATGGTATCAAATATGAAGTTGATGCACGATACAAATTTCGAGACTTTGGATGTTACTTTATATAGGTAGATGGTGGGTTTGTTGATGAACTTGAAGAACAAAAGACCGGATATATGTTTTTTTGTGAACATCCAAAGTCAATATATGGAGTAACCCATGTAGGTTCATTTGGTCGCAGTAAAATATGTGATTAGGTACTTTAAGGGTACATTGGATTATGGTCTCAAGTATGTGATAGACCATGAGTTCGGGATATATGGATATTCGAATTCAGATTGGGTCGAAATTATTCCTCATCACAAGAGTACTTTGACATATTCCTTCAGTCTAGGATCCAATATAGTTTCAGGAGAAACATGAAGCAGTTGTATGTAGCACTCAGTGTGACTTAGGAAGAGTACGTGGAAACATGTGTAGAATGTCGTGAAGCAATGTGGATTTGAAAATTATTGACTATTGGACTGAATTTAACTTGTAGGTAAGACCTACAAGACGAAGCTAATGATACTTGTTCTAGAGGATAAGTGATGAAGTCAACAGGTTGAATATCTAGTTGATATTCAATGTTCGAGAGGGATCTGGACAAATAGTTCTAGAGGGAGTTGGGTACTATAGTAAGGAGAAGGAGGCTTTGATGGATGCAGGAAGAAGTCATATGTGGTTCTTAGTACAACTGAATCTAAGTAGGTGGAAGCATGTGAAGCAAGTCGTGAAGCAGTGTGGGTTCGTAAATCGCAAACTATTGGACTGAATTTGACTTGTAGGTAAGGCCTACAAGAAGAGGATGATGAGACTTGTTTTGGGGGACAAGTGTTGAAGTCAGCAGGTTGAAGATTTATTTTATATTCAGTGCTCGAGATAGATCTTGATGGTCATTTCCAGAGGGAGATGGGTACTACATTAAGGATTAAGAGGCTTCATCGGATGCTGAAAGAAGTCATGTGTGGTGCTCAGTATGGATGAAGATGAGTATTTTATAGCATGTGTAGTAGCAATGTGGCTTTGAGAACTTATGTCTGGGTTATTTGGTCTTGGATTGGAGGTGAATTTCATTTGGTGTGACAACTAGAGTTTCATGAAGTCGTCAAAGAAACCCGTGGTCTATGACAGGTCAAAGCGTATCAAGATCAAATATTACTATATCATGGATATAGTGCAGAAGGCAGTAGTAATGCTCTAGTTTCATGACTACAAAGGATCAAGTTTCAGACGTGTTTACCAAGTCGTTGTTGAGAATGAAGTTTTAGTACTTCAGGGACAAGCTTGGTGTGGTCCCTCTTCAGAGTGAGTGTTCTCATCTAGCATGAAAAATGGATGACACTAAGACATCTGGAACTAATCCAACATGAAAAAGGTATGGCACTGAGTGTTCTCATCCAACATGAAAAAGGTTTGGAACTGAGACCAAGGGTGCAGATGATCATGTATTGATGCATTGTAGGGTAGTGGGTATTCTAGGTACATGTTGTAGCTATTTGAGAACTACCCACGGGCCTTGGATGCATTTCCTGTGAAGTCACAAGGGTGCACATGATGAGGTACAAATGCATTTCAAGGTGTTGGATGTCATGGTGACATGTTGAAGCTATTTGAGAGATACCCACATGTAATATTCAAAGGTAACATTCAGAGGTAGTCTTGGAATAATGTAGAATGTCTCCCTCGTTGAGAGGGAGTGTTGATGTTTGGGAAGAATCGGAAACACATTCTACTACATTGATAATTAATAATATTATTATTAATTATTAAGAAATATTATTAATTATAATATTATTAATGTAACAAAATATTTATAATATAAAGTATAAATATATATCATAAAGTATAAAGTATAAATATAAAGTATATTTATATTATATGTATAATACAATATAAAGTATAAATATATTTATTATCCAAGGGATGCATCTCTTCATGGATGGTCACCATGGTCACCATATGTTCTTTATATATAGAACACTCGTCATTGTAATAAGATATTCATTCACATACAATATCATCTCTTATGAAAAATTCAACACTAAGGCCCGTGTTTTCCTCTTCTAACCATAGTAAGGCCTTGAGAGCCATTCATAGTGTGAAAAACTATTAATCATGCCCAAATTTTAAATAAAAATCTAAAGATATCTTGCTAAAGGTCCTTTGTGTTGGTTAAAGAGCCCCTTCATAATGTTTGATCTTGATAATTTTCATATACCACCTAACGAACTTATTTTCCTTCCCTAACCATGGTTAATTCCTAAAGAATAATCATGGTATGTAAAACCTCCTAATGGTTCATGTATCTCACCAAGAGGATAAACATCCCTCAATGACAATCTATGTGATGGTTATATACCTTGTTTCTAGTGCATAATTCCAAGAATATTGTTTTAGGTCTGAATACCCTTGTTTTGCTTCATAGACCATGATAATATCCTTAAAATCCATTCATGGTATAAAAAACCTACTAATGGCATACAAATTCATAATCAAAGACCAAGGATTACATATGTAGGCCTTGTGTGGTGGGTTAAGGAAATGTTCTCAAAGTGTGGTGGGTTGAGGAAATGTTCTCAAAGTGTGGGCCTCATAAACTTTATATAATGCCCAAGTCACTTAGTTTACTTTGCTAACCATGAAAAGTTCCCTAAGAACCATAT
Organism: Picea glauca; assembly: GCA_000966675.3. Lineage (NCBI taxonomy): Eukaryota > Viridiplantae > Streptophyta > Pinopsida > Pinales > Pinaceae > Picea > Picea glauca. Next base: position 170,813 of record JZKD02S2085604.1, read on the forward strand.
GTGGCACAAAAAATATCCTAATGGTGTCCATATTCCACCAAGAGGCCAAATATATCACATATAGGATCTGTGTCATGGTTTGGGGTCTCATTCATGGGATTTGAGCATAACAATATCCATTTATGGAATAATTACCTTATTATTATCCATATACCATGATAAATCCTCTAAGACCCATTCATAGTGTGCAAAACTATCTACTAATAATGCAATATTCTTAGTTAAAGGAGAAAGATCACCTATAAAGGTCTTGTGTGGAGGTTTGATGGCTCATTGGTGCTTGAGATTGAGAAGCTTCATGGAGGAAATTGACCACTTGTTTTCATTTCCTACCAATGGTCAAGGCCCTAAGAATGTTGTGGTGTGAAAAATGTCCTAAAGGCACCAATATACAACCTGAATGCCATATATCCTTTAAAGAGGACCTAAGTGGTTGTTTGAGGGTTCATTATTGGAAGTTGAGCCAAAGAAGCTTCAATTATGGCTTGAAAGAATTTTGTTCTTCCCCTACCTTTGAAAAAAATCTAGTACTCTTTCATGGTGTAAAAAACCTATTAATGGTTCTCATATTCCCACTTTAAGGTGAAAGATCCACTACACTGGTCATGTGTGGTGCTTCAAGGACTTATTCATAGTGAATGATATTGAGAAGCTTCAAATTGGGCCTAAGTTCCTTTTTTTCTTACATAGTCATGTTAAAATATTAGAGAACCATCAATGGTATGAAAATAGAGACCATATGATCTATATGGATGTCAGTGGCCTCCCACCTATTCCAACTAGTTCATTTTGGCAGTTTTCCAATTTGGCAATTTTTTTTCCTAGTTTTTGGGTCACTGATTTGCGGGGCCGTTTTAATGCCCTAAACAACATTTTTAGGGATCGCCGCAGTAAAAAATTACCTTTGATAGGTATCCAAAATAATTTGTAGTCATCGGATAGACCTTTCCAATGGGTTATTGTGTGCCTAAAACAAAGATCATATGCAAAATTTACGATGCCGGGAAGTTGATTTACTAACTTACCCAAATGGGGCCCACATGAATTTTGGTGCTTCATCTCCTAGGGTTAGGTTTTTGGATGTGTAGGGTTTTTTAGATTCCATTTTATTGTAAAAAGGCCTTAAGAGCCTCATTGTAATCATCGTCTTGCGAATGAGCGCAACGGTCAAATCTCTTCTCAGAGATAAGCAACCACCATTCCAACAAGCTTGTTTTTCGCTGCATTTTACAGTTTCAGCTTATTTACTTATTGAATAGAAAACCAATTTTACTGTATCTATGTTATTCTATGTTAAGCATCTATTAATAATTTGTATTCATTTTGTTCTGCTCATAAAATATGGATCACCATATCCAAATTGGAGGCCAAATAAATCCTAGTGGGGATTTGCATGGTGCTTCAAGGCCTTGTTCATTTCATTTGAGCCGAAGAAGACTTAGTTCTAGAGTAAAAACTTTGTGTTTCTTCACCAATGATGCTAAAAGTCCCATAGAAATATTCTTGGTGTGAAAAACCTAATAATGATGACGACATTCCCTCTCATATGTCAAATATTCCCTACAAATTTGTAATGGGGTGATTTGAGGACACATTGATATTAATTTATCCCAAGAAGTTTTATATATTTCTGCAAACATAAATGTTCCCTAAAAATTTCTAATGGGGTGATTTTAGGACACATCGATATTAATTTATCCCAAGAATTTTTATGTATGTTTGAAAACACTCTTTTCCATTTCTGGAGCATGGTGAAAGCCTTAAGAACCATATACATTGTGTAAAACATATTAATGGTTCAGATATGCCAGTAAAATGTCAATCATTTTATAAAAGATCTATGTGGTGGTTCAATCCATCATTCATTGTTTTTAAGCATGATTTTTTTTTTATGTACTACCACCTTTTATTTTTTCCCTCAACCACGGCAAAGCAATTGAGACCTAGTCTTGGTGTACAAATCCTATGAATTATGTCCATATTCCATCTCATAGGTCAATAATCACAATATAAGGTCCCATGAGGTTCAAAACAAACTCATTCATAGTGTTTGAACCTCATAAAAAGCTTTATCCAAGGCATAAGGCACATGTTTTCCTTTCCTTACAATGATTAAAGCCTTGACACCCATATAATGTTTGAAATACCTTTTGATGGTAATCATATCCATCCTATAGTTCAACAATTCCTTATAGAGGATATGCATGGTGGTCAAAATATTCATTCATGCCGCTTGAACCCAAGAACATTATTTTTCAAATCAGACCATTGTTTTCTTCCCCCAACTATGGTAAAGGACTAATGACCCATTCCTCATTTGTAAAACATATTAACAAAACCATATTCATAATCAAAGGACAAGGATCACCTAAATAGTTCATCTATGATTGTTCTAGGTTCATGGGACTCGATCCGAGAATATTCATAAATTCATTGAGGCTAGAGCTTATTAATGTTGGGAATTATAATGGTTATAAGATTTAGAGTCTAAGAGAATGATTAAATGAGTTAGAAATTACATGGATTAGCATGTATATGTTGAGAGGTTTTGGATTATAGGTGTTAGGGTTTATATGGTCAGATATTATATAGGTTGAAAATTGAATTAAGGTAAAAATTCTTACATAAATGAGGGGATAACAATTGAGAACATAATAATTCAATACATTTTTTAAAAACTTATAGAAAGAACACGTGTGTTCTAGGAACATGAATATATTATTAATACTTACCTTTTTTTTTGAAACATTTGCATTTTCGTTTTACTAGTAAAGTGAAACTTTGTGTGGAAGTCTATGTGGATATTTGGATTTTTCAGAAATTATTTAAAATAATGGTTGCGTATTGTTGAAAAAACACACTTTTTAAAAAGCCATTGAAAGTTTGTATATGTTCCTAAAAACTACAATGAGAGTGTGTATTTGAAAATCCTCGCTATCACTTTTGATTCCATCATATTTATCTGAGCAAATAGCATAAGGTGTAAACAAAACTGCCTCATTGAAAACATAGGGTGTTGAAATGGATACTTGACACTGAGAGGGGGGAGGAATCAGTGTCACAAAACTTTGGACAATTTTCCACTTTTCACAAATTAACTGAACAACAAATATTTATTTCATTTTCTCAACCAATATATAAAAGAATAAATAATTTATTTATTTATTTAACTTGAATGAATACACAAGATAAATCTTTGAATATCATCTTCAAAAAACTATGAGAGACCAAACTCTTTGTTACAAGACCCAGCTTGTAGTTCTCATATCGAATTGAGAAATGAGGAATCCAATCCTCATAACAAGTCTCAGCTTGTTGATCTTAGATCCAAATGATATGTGAGGAATCCAATCCTCATAAAAGACTGAGGTTGTAAACATACACCAACCTGATAGAATGAACCTTCATTCAATTCATTATATATAAATATATATACTTCAACAAATTCAACTACAGTTTCTTCTCACCATTATTTCTTGTTTATATAGTCTTCCAATTGGTGTGAATTTGAATCATTGTGTCTTTTGATATTTGAACCATTGTACCTTTTCATTTAAATGATAATATTAAACTTTAAATCATATCATTTTTCGTTTTATCTTTTATTCATAATGCTCATGATTTAACTCTCTCAATCATGACTGTGTGTCGGTTATTTTGTCTTCATGAGTTGATCACAGACATGGATTGACTCATTATATCAGACTCATTATTCTACTACGTTTTCATTTCACCAACATATCATATTTGTTCTTTTATCGATTCTCTATATTTGTTCTAGTTTTAATTCTCTGTTGAATTAAATTTGTATGAGGCACTTCCTTCAAACCATTTTCATATGACTATAGGCGTAGAACCACAGGATTATTAATTTAATTGTTGCCTCTTATTTCACCCTTATTTCTCTATTCCATATGACCATAGGTGGTGACCATTCACTAGGCTAAATAAGTTCTTTATCACTTGTCAAGATTGGCAGTCACCTTTTAATCGCACGATGAGATGGACGACTGTAGTTACTTCATGACTTCTTAGTTTGCGACTTCCATCCTCTATAATAATTCAAATATCTCAACGCAGATTTCATCGTAGTAGATCGGAAAATCGATATTTTATTTGCACGATGAACAGTTCTCATTCATTTCAGAACTTCGGGACATCGGGAGTTTGCTGGTGGTGAAACTCACGAAGTAAGAAATCCCTAATTGACGTAAATTACTGACGTCACTTGTTTACCTGGAACTAACTGAGTGGCTTCCACATGTCACTTAGATTTGTGACTTACCCATACCTGAAATGTCAACTGCACTTTGACACTTGTCATCATATGACTGTGTCATGTGTCTTTGCTGACGTCGATCTCATCATGTGGCACATGTTCTTATTGTGGATCTAATGGTCCTTCTTTAACCCAAAAAGGATTAACTCAATCCAACGACTATTAGGAATTCAGGTATTCGGGATCTCAGGCATTTTCCCATGATTATCCTATCCTTCTACTTTCATTGATCCGACGGTCGGGATATTTCCCGAAGTGTTCCTTAGATCAGAAGGCTTGTGTCTACTTCGGGACACTTTGTGGCTTACTTTGTCCTTCCACTAAACTTGATCCAATGGTTGGAACACTTCCCGAAGTGTTCCTCAGATCAAACGACTCATGTCCACTCCTCGATATAACGGTCATGATTTGTCTCGAAATCTACATCAATGAACATGATTATTTTCCTTCCTTATGCAGGTTTACTCCATGATCCAACGGTCGAGAATGATCCTTGAGTATATCAACGATCACGTATGATTGTGGGCTCCTCAACTAGCACGACGTTTAAAAATATTGTCAATTTCCACAATGAAAACTGCTTGTTTGGTAGTGGAACTGATGCCAACCATATATCTATTGGTGAGTGATGATTGAAAGTCTAGACTAATTGCGAGATTGGAATTAACTCATTGTTTAATTCTCCCTTCATGTTCTGCAATCAATCTCTTCTCTTGATATGGTTCTTGTGCATCCAACAGTCACGACTTAATATGATCATGTTTCTGCAATGCACTTTCCCTTCTAAGATTCTAATCTTTAGTCAATAACCGTATTGATCTCTTAATTTGTTAATCCTTTTGTATATGGATTTTCTGCTCTTTGTTCATGCCAACTCATCATTATAACGTAATGACGTCGGTTGTTGACATCAATGAAAATAATTCAATGACAAAATGTCCAAGAATCTCCCCCTTTGTCATTGAGGGAAACACTCTAAGTTCATACACAAACTCCCCCTATGACGATTCTTTTATCTATGAAGTTACTCTCCCCCTTTGAAATCAATGGCAAAGGGTTGCTCCCCTTATGATCAACTTATGTTTTTCTGCATGTCGTTGACCAAAATATGAACTTGGCTAACTTCCCTTGGAATCATGTTCTACCTTCCATAATTGAATGACTCCCCCTGTGATGTAGGAGCATCGCTCCACCTTAGCATGTGCCAGCTAATTAACACACATGGTGTGCATTGAAGGAAGGAGAGACATCACCCTCTCATTTTTTCCTCGAGAGTCCAAGACGAGATCCAGGCATTTATTGAAGAGAAGTTGGAAGGAGAAAAATCATGCTTTCGCACAAGCTAGAGATAAGGTCACCATTAATAGGCTGATGACATAATGGATCTACATCTGATTTGGAGCAGATAGACATCATTTCAATTTGGCCTTTCGATAGGCATAGGGGATGGTGATTTTACACCATTATTTAGCTTGCGATGGAAGATCATTGAGCCCCTCTTGTATAAATATTTTTATTGTAATAAAAGTAGAGGTTAGGAAATAGAGGATAGGCTAGGTTGTAGGGAGATAATCACAGAGAGTCAAGAATCAATAGTAGCTTGGACTCCACCATTGTAATTTGGAATTCCACCATTAATAGAAAATGACAATATTTCTTGTTATACATTTTTTTTCAATGGATGTTGTGTTGTGAATGTCTTTTACATGTTTTTGAACTGTAGATGAATGTTAGAAATCGTTTGTGGGGATAGAGATATTGTTTTCTATCCACGATTGTATTAAGTTAAGTCTAATTCTCTAGGATAAGTGCAAGGAGTGTGCGACACAGAGAGGAAAATTTGTAAGAGAATGCAAGGATTGCATGAATGAACTTAGTGCAGTTAGAAGAGAAGTGTCCAAGAGGGCACACCAGATTAATTTACAGATTGAAGGAGAAATTTCAAGGTGGTTAAGTCCCTTTAAAATAAATACTATGTGGAGAGAAGCACAACCCAGTGTTACTGAACACTCTGGAATACTTTTCTAAGAGGGAATCGAGCTTGCGTGAGCATACCAAGGAGAAACACGATGGAACATGTTGAAGAATCCCAAAATTGTTGAACATTCTGGTGAAGGAGGGCTTTGCAAGAAGTGTGTCGACAAAGGAAAGGAGATACCTTAACCCTTTCCACAAGGCCGATGGAGAAGCCATCGAAGAATTGATTCGAGCGAAAGGAGTGCGCCTAAGGTGTTGTGAATTCACATTATAAGATCATGAGGAAGGGCGATAAACTGCCAAGAGGACATGAGAGACTCAAAGAGGAACTTGGAACCTTGAAGGTTTTCAAGTCGAGCAAAGTCACAAGAGAGTTGCACAGATTTCTGCAAGGAGTGAAAAAATCCTTTGAGAATAGCGTATGTCTCAAAAGATGAAATTACGCTAAGTGTGAAAAGAAGTCGAGGACTTTCCGAAGTCTCGAATACGAAGAAGACACCCATTGTCAAGGAAGAGACAGGTGGTAGAAAATCAAGAAGTTCGGGGGAAGGAACTTTGGAAGGTTTGCGTGAGCGAACAAAGATCTTTGCAAAATCGTGAATAGTGATTTCAAATTTAGACCGTTGGATATGGAAGGGTACATGGCAGAGGATCAACACATCGTTGATTCATGATCAGAATAAGAAGAGTCGAGAGGAGACAGGACTCGTGAAGTCTGAACTTGCGGCTCGATCATAACCATTGATTGCGAGAAGAGCGAGGATCGCAGATATGGTCCCGAAGTATTCATTGATTCAGGAATTGGAGAAGGAGGGGGAAGCCGCTCACAAAAGTCTCGAAGTGAGGGGTCGCGAAAAGAGTTGGCCCATGGTCATAGTCCAAGGTCACATCAACAGAAGAGCCTAGCACAAAAATTTAAGGTCATCGATGCAAGATTTTAAAGAGCTAAGGAAGAGGGTCTGCAGGTGTCACATCGCAGGTGTCGAGGAAGTAAAAAGGGCATGTGTCAAATTAAATCGGTTCCATCACTTGAACGATCTTGGATCGAAAGGTCATGATGGCCCCTCTTTGGTAGAATAGAAGGGGGAGGTCGTCACCAAGCAGTATCAGAGTTTGATTTCATCTCAAGCAAAGAGAAGAATACATGGAGATCTGAGATTGATTTCGTCTGCAGAGTGTGGGCAAAGTGAGGTGAAAGAGATAGTCTGATACCAAGTTGTATCAGAGCATAGTTTCATCTATAGATTTTAGATGAAGGAGAAGTTGAATATGCTCTCAGTTGCAGAGTGAGAAATAGACTTTTCAAGAAGGCAGGTAGAAGGAAATATGGCCATTGGTAGTCATAATCATGGTCGAGGAGAAGTCCGGTCATAGAAGAGAAAGGCAGAGATGGATGAGGAGATCAGTGAAATTTGAGAACATATGGAGAAGCTTGCATTCAATATGCAACAGGATTCAAAGGTACGATGGAGGTATGAATTCCTTTGAATAGGATAGGTAGATGGCATGTTCAGAAGTTGTTGGCCAAGAGGCAACAACATATGTTAAAGAGGTGGTTGAGGCATGCCGAAAACTTTGGTCATAAGAGAAATAGATATAGCAAGGATATTGTAGGTTTCGAGGTGGGAAATGAGAGAGGATCAATGGATATCATAAAATCCCAAGTGGTCAAGGGAGAATATATGAGCTCAGCTAAGAGTTCATTTATAGATGAAGAGGAGGCAGGAGAGAAACCTCACCCGGATGAAGATTCACGCAGAGTTGTGAGCCATGTGAATGAACATGATGAGAATTTACAAACTTCTATCACAGAGAAGGAGGATCAGAGGATTATTCTGATCATTGAAAGAGTTGAGATATTCCTACCAAGCGGCTGAGGAGAGGCTATCACAGATGTTGCAAATGTGATAGGAAGACAACCAACAAAGACCGTCATAGAGGAAACAAAATGGATACTGATGTCTATCCCAAAAAAAGGAGAACGCCCAGTTGATTTATTCACTCAATGGGAATTAGAGTTAAAGGAACTCAAGGATTGGTTCGGTACTCTCGAAGCAGAAGGTGGCTTCCGAGAAATACATCAACATGAGTTGAAGTTGGAGGGAGATGAAGGGGAACAAAATGAAGGACTGGCATGAGCAAATCTGTCAGGAGAGGTGGTAGTTGATAAATAGTTCAGTGATAAGGAGCCTGCAGGAGTGAAAAATGTAGTAGAGTGGCAAGCTACACCACAAAGGAAGAATATTTCTTGGGAAGTCAGTGTGATTTTACCTTTGACAAGAAGCTAGTGCAACGAGTTAGTCAGCAACATAAGAGTCAGCTAAGGGAACAGTTGGATGAGGTGATCGAGGAGATCATAAAGCCGATGATGGAGTTTGCAGAAGAATTGGTTAGCACGAGGAATCTAGATGAAAGGAAACTTGCACAAGTAGTGCGAAAGATGTAGGAACAAAAGCAGTGGAGCAGTGGAGCAGAGGAACCGAGAGACAACTCCAAGAGAAAGTTTGGGATCTAGGTGGATTTCAACCACATTGGAAATATCATGAACAAGATCTCATGATGTTTTTTTCTGTGGAGTATGATGCAGGAGCATAGCTCCACCTCAGCACGTGCCATCCAATTAACATGCATGGTCACCATTCAAGGAAGGAGAGGTGCCACCCTCTCATTTTTTTCCTCTAGAATCCAAGATGAGATCCATGCATTTATTGAAGACAAGATGGAAGGAAAAAAATCATGCTTTCGCACAAGCTAGAGATAAGGTTGCCATTAATAGGTTGACAATAGAATGGATCTGCATCAGATTTGGAGCAGATAGTCATCATTGTAATTTGGCCTTTCGATAGGCATAGGGGATGGTGATTTGACACCATTATTTAGCTTGCGAGGGAACCTCATTGAGCCCCTCTTGTATAAATATTTGTAATGTAATAAAAATAGAGGTTAGGCAATAAAGGATAGGTCGAGCTGTAGGGAGAGAATCACAGAGAGCAGAGACTCAGTTGTAGCTCAAAATCCACCATTGTAATTTGGCATTCCACCATTAATATAAAATGACAATTTTTCCTATTTTACATTTATGTTCAATGTATGTTGTGTTGTGAATGTATTTTACATGTTTTTGAATTTTAGATGAAAGTTAGAAATCATTTGCAGGGATAGAGATATTGTTTTCTATCCGTGAGTGTGTCAAGTTAAGTCTGGTTCTCTAGGATAAGTGCAAGGAGTGCGCGATAGAGAGAGGAAAATATGAAAGCCAACATAGGGAGTGTGTGTCTGAACTCAGTGGAGTTAGAAGAGAAATTTTTCGGAGGGCACACAAGATTAATTTACATACTCTGGGAGAAATTTCAAGTCGGTTAAGTCCCTTGAAAATAAAGATTGTGTAGAGAGAAGCACAACCCAAAGTTACTGAACACTCTGGAATACTCTGTCAGGAGGGCATTGAGCTTGCGTGAGCATACCCATGAGAAACATGGCAGAAGGTGTTGAAGAATCTTATAATTTCTTAACATTCTGATGAAGGAAGGTTTTGCAAGAACTGCATCGACAAAGGAAATGAGATACCTTAACCCTTTCCACAAGGATGAGGGAGAATCCATCAAAGAATTGAGTCGAGCATAAGGAGTGTGACTAAGGTGTTGTGAATTCACCTTATAATATCATGAGGAAGGTCGAGAAAATTCCAGGAGGGCATGAGAGAATCACAGAGGAACTTGGAACCTTCAAGGTTTTCAAGTCAAGCAAAGTCGTAGGAGAGTTGCACAAATTTCTACAAGGAGTGCATAAATCCTTTGAGAATATCCTAAGTCTCGAAAGGTGAAATTGTGCTAAGTGTGCAAAGGATTTGAGGACTTTCCGAAGTCCAGAAGATGAAGAAGTCACCCATCATCGAGGAAGAGATAGGTGGAAAAAGATCGAGAAATTCAGGAGAAGGAAATTCAGAAGGTTTGTGGGAGTGAAGAAAGATCTTCGCGAATTCGCGAAGAGTGATTTCAAATCTAGACCATTGGATGTGGAAGGGTACATGGCAGAGGACATTGATTCATGATCAAAATAAGAAGAGTCAAGAGTATACAGGACTTGTGAAGTCTAAAATTGCGATTTGATCATAGTCCTTGATCGCAAGAAGAGCGAGGACCGTAGATATGGTCCCGAAGTATTCACCGATTCGGGAATAGGGGAAGGAGGAGGAAGATTCTCGTGAAATACTTGAAGTGTGGGGTCGTGAAATGAGTTGGCCCATGGTCATATTCCCAGGTCACATCAACAGAAGTTCCTAGCACTGAAAGATAAGGCCATCGACGCAAGAGTTGAAAGCGCTAAGGAAGAGGGTACGTAGATGCCACATTGCTGGTGTCGAGCAAGTAAAAAGGGCATGTGTCAAGTTAAATCGGTTCCATCAGGAGCCTGACGAGCCATTGAGTTCAAGGACTTGAAATATCCTAGACCAGGAGGTCGCGATGGCCCCTCTTTGGCAGGAGAGAAGGGGTAGGTCATCACCACCCTGTCAATATGCTCTCTCTAAATTTGACTACTCTTTCCCTTTGTTTCTAAAAGGGTATCTCTTCCTGACCATATATCTTCCCCTATCAATTTACTTAACTTCTCGTCTCAATTCATTGGGACATTTTTGTTCAAATAAGTAGTATTCTTGATACCAACTTGTAGTGACACCCATTTGTAGTGATCAAGTCTTTCAAAACTTAATCTAATTACTTTCTTATTTAATAACCAAAATACTCCTATTGTGTTTTTACTGACTTTCCTTTGTCAAATAGAACAAGAGTATGAATCTTATTGATCTTTTTGATAAACTTCTTATTATTCTTTGATATTTCACATGAATATCAATTGAGGAATGATACCAATTGATTTAGATACCAATTTTATTATCAATTGATCTTTGTTGAATGATACTCCTTGAACTTCTTTGCTACCTTTATTTTTCCTCCTCTTGTATTCTACAACTAACCCTACCAATTATTTTTCTTTTGAACACTAATCTATAGTTACTCAAGATTTTCGATATGTTAATTTAAAAACTCTTGGCATAATCCTTTGATTTTTTAGAAACCAATTTAAACTTCTTTTTGTATTTTCTTTCTTTTGCTAAAAACTTATGACATCATCAGAATTTGATATTGTCCCATATTCTTTTATAGGTACTTCCTTTTCTTGGGATTGATTTATTTCATATGAAATTACACTTTCTTTATTAGGAACTTCACCTATCATGTTCTTATTATTAGTTTCTTCATTTTCAGCTGTAATATCATCTTTCTTGCTTTCTCCTTCAGATTTTATTCTCCATATCTTTCTATGAGATATTATGCCTTTTGGATCTTCTCTTTCTGATTGTTCTTTTGGAGATTTGTCATCTCCTTTATTCTTTGAAATTTTATTAGGTTTTGTCACTGAATTGAATGACTTATTCAAACATTGACATTTTGAACTCTTGCATTTTTGGGATTTGTGCCCAAACCTATCACAATTGTAACATCTCATTGTATGAAAAAAAAAATTTGTGTGCCCAAAAAAATTGCATCACCAACATCTAATTGAGTTTTTGGATTTTCTTGTATATTCTTTCTCTAGTTTCTTGCATTCCATTGCTTTATGGCCAAATCTATGACAAGAAAAGTAATAGCCATTGAAGGTGTTTCCATTCTTAATTTTATTTTGGCTTAACAGATCTATCATTTGATTTTCTTCTTCCTTTTTACTTCTATAGCTTCTGTCCTTAACAAAGTTCATGAATTGTAATTGCTTTGTACTTGCACCTTTTCCTTTTGAGAAGGATGATCATTTCTCATGCTTGTAAATGGTGCTACATTTGTTATTGTCTTCTTTCTTATTGTATACAAGACCATTTTTGTCATCATTTGATCTTTGGATCTTCCAAATATTATCTAGAATAGATGAGCTATTATGGAAATTGAAAATATTATTTGTCTTTTCATTCATATTTTTGAGATTGACTATTTCTAAATTCAATGTTTGACATAATTCCTTTTTTTTAGTCAACTGAATCTTTGGGGCTTCTTCCACTTCTTTAGCATGTTCAAGTTGAGTCTTTAGATTGATGATTATTTCTTCTATCTCATCCAAGACTTATTTTCATTTAACAATTTTGTCATATGTCTTCAATTCTTCCATATCTTTTGTTAGATAAAAAAAATTATCTTTCAATATTTTGATTTCTTCCTGGTATTCTAGCTGAATCCTTTTGAGGTTGATGGCTTCTAATTCAAACATTTGGCATGATTCTTCCTTTTTAGTTATTTGGATCTTCTGGGCTTCTTCATTTTTCTTATCTTCTTCAATTTGAGTCATTAGATCTGCATTAGTACTTTCATTTATCATTTTGAAATTGATGATTTCCAATTCCAACATGTGGTAAGATTTTTCCTTCCTTGTTAACTGGATCTTTAGGTCTTCTTCACTTTCTTTAATTTCCTCAAGTTGAGTGTTTAGAATGTTAACTAATTATTCTGATTCTTTTAGTACTTCTTTTCTTTTACTGTCTTGTGTCTTTAATTCTTCCATCTCTTCTATTACATTAGTAACTTTGGTTTTCAATCTTTTGATCTCTTTTTTTTTTTTTTTTCTTGTTGAAAATTTTGTTCATGCTCTTCATGGTTAGATTGATCTAACTGTTGAATTTTCTCCAACTCTTCAAAAGTGCACATAACTGTGTATTCAATATGGTCAAGAAAATTCACAAGAACTTTAATATACATATAATTTCTTGGTTGCATACAAATCTCATATATTGCAACTGTAAAATGAGTCTTAAGATTATGTAATTTTTCTTTAGGGATTACTGAGGTATGCCTCAATTCCTTGATGAGGTTTTCTTCCTCATTATTGAATAAGATCAAATCCTGCATTTCATTATGATTAGAAATATTTTTCTTTGTATTATGTTCTTCAATCAATTTTCAATTTTCCTTTTCTTTATCTTGTTCCTCATTTTGATAAGAATTCTCTTCTTCCGAGTTTTGTTTTTTATTCTGATAGGAATCATCTTTATCTGATTCATGTTCCTCACATTGAATAGTTTTCTCTTCTTGTTGTGTTTCATTCTGATAACAATTTTGTAGTTAGAGCCATAGTTCTTTAGAATATTTGTAGTTCTTCATCTTTTCTTTGACTTGGTCTGACAATCCATCCTGGATTTCTTTTAAGGCTACTGAGTTATATTTCCTTTCTTCCTTTGCAATTTTGGTTTTTCTCTTTGAAGTAGTTAAGTGCAAGGGATTACTTAATACCGAATCCCAATCTCTAGATCCTCTTGACTTCAAATATCTTTTCATATTTTCCATTCATAATGAATAATATGTTCCATCAAACAAGGGAGCTTCATTTGTGGAGATAACAATTTGTGCACCCATTTCTTATTAATCTACCTTCAATGTTTAAACTATGCTGAAGGGACCTTTCTCTGATACAAATTGTTGAAATGGATACTTGATACTGAGAGAGGGGGGGTGAATCAATGTCACAAAACTTTGGACAATTTTCCACTTTTCAAAAATTAACTGAACAACAAATATTTATTTCCTTTTCTCAACCAACATATAAAAGAATAAATATTTTATTTATTTATTTAACTTGAATGAATACATAAGATCAATATTTGAATATCATGTTCAAACAACTATGAGAGACCCAACTCTTTGTTACAAGACCCAAATTGTAGTTTTCAGATGCAACTGAGAAATGAGGAATCCAATCCTCATAACAAGTCCCGACTTGTTGATCTCAGATCCAACTGAGATGCGAGGAATCCAATCCTCATACAAGACCCAACTTGTAAACAAGAACCAACTTGATAGAATGAACCTTCATTCAATCCAGTATATATAAATACATATACTTCAACAAATTCAACTACACTTTCTTCTCACTATTCTTTCTTGTTTATATAGTCTTCCAACTGGTGTGAATTTGAATCATTTTTTATATTTGAACCATTGTACCTTTTCATTTAAATGATAATATTGAACTTTAAATAATATCATTTTTCCTTTTATCCTTTATTCATAATGCTCATGATTTAACTCTCTTAATCACGATTGTGTGTCGGTTCTTTTGTCTTCATGAGTTGATCAAAAACATGGATCGAATCATTATATCGTACTCATTATTCTCGTGTGTTTTCATTTCACGAACAGATCATACTTGATCTTTTATCGATTCTCTGTGTTTTTTCTAGTGTTAATTCTCTGTCCAATTAAATTTGTATGAGGAGCTTCCTTCAAACCATTTTCATATGACCATAGGAATAGAACCACGAGCTTATTAATTTAACTGTTGCCTCTTCTTTCACCCTTATTTATCTATTCCATACAACCGCAGATGGTGACCGTGCGCTAGGATAAATAAGTTCTTGATCACTTGTCAAGATTGATGGTCATGTTTTAATCTCACCACAATATGGACGATGGTCGTTACTTCGGGACTTTTCCCTTCGCAACTTCCAACCTCTGTAATATTTCAAATCTCTCTTCAAATCTCTCAAAGAATATTTCGACATAGTAGATCAGACGGTCGATATTTTATTTGCACAATGAACGGTTCTCGTTCATTTTAGAACTTTGGGACTTTGGGCATTTCCTGGTGGTGAAACTTCTGAAGTACAAACTCCCAGAGTGACATAACTTTCTGACATCACTTATTGACATGGCACTGACTAAGTGTCTACCACATGTCACTTAGATTCGTGAGTTACACATAAGTTAAATTCCAATTGCACTTTGACACTTGTCATCATATGATTCCACCATGTGTCCTTGCTGGCGTGGATCTATGTAACATACCCAGCCACCCACAGGGCGGGTACACTACCTACAAGCCCGTCCTCGAACTTATTTCTCTTATTGATACCTTATTTAGTCATTAAGGATGAATAAGATAACAAATTTAACAACATGCACAACAATATCCAACAATCATGCATAATCTAAAGATTACGTTAAACAATAATTAAATATACACAGCGGAAATACATTCATACACATGTAGATGATAATTAAATTACATAGAGGAAATACATTCACACACAGGTAGGAATATCACGTCATAGAGAACTTATCTTTATGAAAGATGACACTGACTGACTGCAAACCAAGGACGTTCCACCCAACCGTAGACATCGCTACTCCAAATCTCAAGAACAATGTCACCCCTGAGCCAGGGCTATGAATCGACAAGGACAGTTCCAGAGTGTAATTGGGTTCCCAAACTAGTCAGCTCTCAAACTCTCACAGGTTTCTTGACACCCACAACAATTTGAGTACCCAACTCTCTTCTACCTAGCCTGTGCCACCTGAGAGAATGAACCTCCACCCTTCTCTGCCATGCAGTCCCTCAGGCAGTCCTTCTCCTTCCCACCAGGGATTCCAACACAGTTGGTCTAGAATATCAATGTTGGAACTCTTAAGACTCGCATTTGTGAGAAAAACAAGGCACTTGCCAATGCATTTTAGACATGCAGGCCCCATGCCACGGCTGGATCACACCAACGACCACTACAACCAACTATCACATGGCTAATTCTTTAGCAGTTTCATTTCCTTTATCTTTTCCAGCCAAGACACAGGTGAGGATGGGTCAATGAATGGGTCAAGGAGTGCATGGGAGTGTGTGAGGAAATAATGAGTGAGTGAACGGGAAATCAACGAATAAATTAATTTTTCCAACCCCCCCATCAGACCAGAGGCAGGTTTAAGTAACCTCATGGGGAAAACAAGAACCTCCTGGCCTTCCCCAAGAAGTTCACGTATTCGATCCCGTCCCTTGGAAAAAAAGGGTAATAAGAAAATAGGAATAACACTTAGTCCCTCAAGCTCCCTCTCTTATGGAATCATACCCCCCTATAAATCTAGTCCTTGTCCGTCTAGCAGCCAACGATGTGTTTATTATTATTAATGATAAAAACATTACATTTCTTGGGCATACTGGCCCTTCAATAATTGTCTGGGAACTCTAGCCTCTCAATATTGTAACAATACATTATTTAAAATGGGGGTTCAAAACCTGGGGTGTTACATCCCCTCACCCTTATTTTGGTATCATCCTCAATGCATATAGAAAATAGAGATCAAAATCTCAAATTTATTCAAAAATATGTGGGTACTCTGCCCACATGGCATCTTCATCCTCCTAGGTAACTTCTTCAGGACCGTAGCAGGTCCACTGAACTTTTACCAGTTCTATAACTCAATTCCGAAGCATTTTGAGTTTTTTGTCCAATACCCACACTAGATGAACTTGAAATTCTCCCTTCATCTCTACCTGAATCACATGCCAATCAATAACATGGTTAGGATCATGTACATATTTCTTTAGTAAAGAAACATGAAATACATTATGCACATTCTTGGAAGAAGGCAATGCAAGCATGTATGCAACTGGCCCTATTTTGTCCAATATTTCAAATGGACCACAAAATATGTCTGCCATCTTTGTACAACTACCCAATTTCAAAGAGATTTTCTTGGGCTTCAGTTTCAAAAGTACACACTCCCCTACTTTAAATTCTCTAACTGTCTTGTTCTTGTTTGCATAAAATTTATGTCTATCCTAAGATGCCTTTAAATTTTTCTTTATCTTCACCACCTGGTCTTCCATGTCCTTGACCAACTTCGGCCCGAGTAGCACTCTATCTGCTGGGTTGTCACATATCATTGGAGTATTGCATTTCCTACCATACAAGGCTTCAAATGGGATCATTCTCAATTAATCTTGATACCCATCGTTATATGCAAACTCACCCAAGTGTAAGTAATCTTCCCACTTAGATGGCTTATCCATCACATACATTCTCAACATATCTTGAACTATTCGATTGACCCTCTCTATTTTCCCATCTGTTTGGGGATGTTATGTTGTGATAAAGTTTAGATTTGTGACAAATCCTTTAAACAATCCCCTCCAGAAATTGGAGGTAAACTTCGTATCTCTGTCTGAGACGATTTTCCTAGGTATCCCATGCAACCTAACAGTTTCCTTCATGAAAATATCTGTAATATTATTTTTTGTATGCGTTGTCTTCACAGGCACAAATTGAGCAGCCTTTGCTAATTTATCAACTGCCACCATGATTTAATCTTGTTGCTTATTCGTTTTGGGTAATCCTATGATGAAATCCATGGTGATCACTTCCCATTTATTCTCTGGGGTCGACAATGGTTGCAGCAAACCCGTTGGGTGCCTATGCTTAGCCTTCACCTTCTGACATTCCATACATCAAGTGATGTAATCATAAACATCCTTCTTCATTCCTGGCCAAAAGAACTAGCTTCTTACTGTTGTAATTGTTTTCTGGTAACCTAGATGTCTAGCATAAGGAACATCATTCATTTCCTTCAAAACCAAATTCCTTAGTTCTCCAGAACTAGGAACATAGATTCTCTTTTTATGCATGAGTAATCCATCTTCCTTTATCTCGTAGTCCTTTACTTTCTGTTGTACATTTCCTTGATGTAAGTTTTCCTTTACCTGTAGGTAATGCTGATTTGTATCAAGCCTATCTAAAATTTTTCTCTTCAAGTCTGATTGATGCACACTGATAGTAGTATCATGCATGAGATGCACTCTTCTACTAAGTGCATCATAAACTTTATTCTCATTTCCCTTGATATGATTGATATCAAAGTCATATTCACTTAAAGATTATAGCCATCTTATTTGCATGGCATTCAAGGTCGGTTGTTCAAAAAGATACTTCAGGCCAATGTGGTCTGTTCTTAATTCAAATTTATTCCCCATGAGATAATGAATCCACATTATCAAACTGTGAACAATGGTAGCAAGTTCCAAGTCGTGCGTGGCATAGTTCCTCTCATGCTCCTTAAGCTTTATGGACTCATATCCAATGACATTTCCATTTTTCATGAGGACTATCCCAATTCCTTCCTTACAAGCATCTGTAGATACCACAAAACTTTCATTTGGGTAAGAAATATTTAACATAGGCGCACTTGTAAGTAATTCCTTCAACAGATTAAAATTATTTTCACACTTGAGTGTCCATTCAAATTTAGTCCCCTTCTTTTGCAAAGAAGTGATGGGATGAGAAATATTAGAGAACCCTACCATGAAACTTTTATAGTAGTCAGCTAATCCCATAAAAGATCTGATGTCTGACACATTTCTGGGTGTTGACCATCCTCTAATGGATTCAATCTTCTCTGGATCTACTGTTATGCCTTGCTCTGAAATAATGTGTCCCAAGTAATGGATCTGCTTTTGATAAAAAGAACGCTTACTCAAATTGACATACAACTGATGTTCTCTCAGTACTTGCAACACCAATCTCAAGTGATGTTCATGATCCTCTTCAAACTTAGAATAGCTAAGTATGTCATATAGGAATACTATGACAAACATGTCTAGATAATTTCTGAATAGGCCATTCATTAAGAACATGAAGACAGTTGGTGCATTGGTAAGTCCAAACGACACCACTACAAATTCATAATGCCCATACCTAGTCCTAAAGGTTGTATTATGAATGTATTCTTCATTGATTCTTACTTGATGGTATCTTTCCCTCAGGTCAATCTTTGAAAATATATTTTCTCCTCTTAGTTGATCAAAGAGGTCATCAATTCGAGGTAAAGGATACTTGTTCTTTATAGTGTACTTGTTTATCTTTCGTAAGTTAATACACAACCTCAAGGTTCCATCCTTATTTTTTTAAAAACGTATTGGTGCTTCCCAAGGTGAAACACTTGGACATATGTACCCTTTCTTCAACAATTCTTCCAACTGCGTTTGTAATTCTTTTAATTCTGGTCTTCTCATTCTGTAAGGTTTTTTCGACACCGAGGCATCTCCTGACACTAAATCAATTAGGAAATATATCTCCCTTCTTTGTATTTATTGGACTACATATTCAAATTCCTATAACACTGAGAAATATTCAAGGCTTGGCCCCTTTTTATCAACTGGCTCCTCCACATGAGTTGTATACAGTTGATGTCCTTTTTTAAAACATATTTTCACCTATAAGGCCGATATATCCCTTATAGAGATGGGTCTTGGAACGCCTTTCACAGTGATGTATTTTCCATTTCCATCAAGACATGTAAATGTCTTGTTATGACAATCTAGGACAACATGATGCTTGTCCAACCAATCCATCCCAATCATAACATCATAAGACCCCAATGGTATGTTATTTAGATCAGTACTAGTATTCACGCCATTAAGACTTTTGGAACAACCTCAGACCATATCATGGAATCTCTTAGGATCAATGTAACAATGGCTTGCTCCTGAATCATTCAAAACAGAAACAGGTGGATTTATGATCTTACCTTCCACCTCGATCATTATTGGACTGGTACTATGCTTTTCGATCATTTAAAGCTGCATATATTCTTCCCATATCTCTGACTATTGTAGCCTCTTGGATTTTGTGCACAATATTCACTATGTCCTTTCTGTGTGGGCAATTCTTGTACATGTGATCTTCTTTCCATCCCCAGCATTGGATTGGTGGTATTCCCCTTTTTCTCGAGGAATCTTCCTTCTTGAAATCCCGTTTAGCATACTGATCTTGGTGATCTCTATTTGGCTCATTCTTATTGAAGGGAGGTTTGGATCCTTTCCTCCTCTGATCGGACTTTGAATTCTTCTTGTCCTTCCAAGATTTCTGTAGGGATTATCTTCCTTGGCCTTGCTCATACAAGTATTTATCCTTCCTGATGGCCTCAGTCAAGGTCTAGGGTTCATCATACTTGATCTTTTCCTTATAGAAGGCTAGCAATCCAATTAGAAATATCTATATTTTCACTTTCTCATCACCAATGAACTTGACATACTTTAACAATCCAAATAACTTCTTCTCATATTCTACCATAGTCATTCTTCCCAACCTAAGTTCAAATAAATCTTTCATTTTCTTGTCATAGAAAGGCTATGAGAAGTAGTCCTTCTGGAATTACTTTTTGAACTATTTCCAAGTGATCCTACTTTCATCAACATGCTCCACTTTCTTCAGTTGGTCCCACCAAACTGCATCTTTCCCATGTAAATGGTAGGTGGAAATCCTGGCTTCAAGATTTGATGAATAATTATGCAACTAAAAATATCTCTGGAGCACAAGCAAGCATGCTTCGATATCATCTTCCCTTTCTCTTTCACCATTGAAGGAAGGTGGATTGAGCTTCCTCAACTCTCCCTGAAAACAATCTACCTCTTATTTCCTTCTCTAGTGTCTCACTGGAGACAATTCTGGACTGCTTACGTGATCATTCAATGCATACAAATTTCTTCCTAAGTAAGGAGGTGAGTGGTGTCAATGAGCTCTGCTAGCACTTATGGAATAACCAACTCTTCCAAAAGAATCTCCTCTTTCATGAAACATACCTTCTTCCTCTTGTCTTGAGTTTGATCCCTTCTTCATTTTCCTCTGCAACACTCGAGAATTTATTCTCTCGTTGTCTGATTTGTATCTTTGCAGTTCCATCTTTAGGATTTTTACCATTTCTATTAACGTTTCCTTCTCTTCTTGTCCCTTGTGCCCATTGGACTCTGTCTCTACATTACCAACTCTGGTATTCTGGCTTCGACCTCCTTTTCATGACTAGAGGCTCCCTCACCTTCTTCAATTTCCTCAATATGCATCCTGATATGATGGGCTTAAGCCTCTTAATTCTACAAAATGTGCAAGTGACCATTTTGTTAGAATTATGCGTATGATAGGAAAAAAAAATAACCAAACCATGCTACAGGTCTCTTTCTTGTTTTTGTTCATGGATATTGTATCCCCATTATCATAAAATAACAGTGTCATGTTATCCTTATTACAGGTATGAACTAACTGAGAGGGGGGGGTGAATCAGTTAGTGTAGATTATTAATAATTTCTCTCATTTTCTAACTTTGAATCATTAATCTTAGTGGCAGTGAGTCTTTACTGTGAAATCCAGAGTTATAAACATA
>JZKD02S2085604.1:198910-215803 GCA_000966675.3 Picea glauca
AACCATCTGCGTTAGCTTCTGTGTTCCAACGCTGTTTCAGCACTGTTTTTCAGCGTTTGTGTTTGCATTTGTGTTGCAGCATGTTTCAGCATCTGTTCTTCATAAACAATCGATTTCCATCAATGACAACCTTGATCATCTGCGCCTTGATCATCTGCGTCATCTCTATTGTAGCCATATTTCCAACAATCCTTGGCTGACATAGAGTTTCACCTTGTGAAAGCGCTTCCTTCAAACCACCTCCCCAGGTGATAACGACTAGAAACCGCAACTAAATCATCCCTTAGCAATTTCCAGTCTCCAAGACAACCAAATCTTCCCTTAGACCTCCTTTCCTCAGCTCTCAAATTGCATACAACCATGGTCATGACCTTGCGCTTAGATGAAAAGTGCTTGTCCAAAGATTCGGGAGTTTGGTACTTTCAACTAGGACCAGATCAACGATCCTCGTCCTCTCTCGTGATTGACAATCGAGATCCACTTCGAGACTCTGTGCTTTGGGATTCTCAACATTTATCGCTTGTCTCCTCTCGAAATGCCTTTACCTAGAGTTCTTGATCTGTCGATAGGTGTACTCCCATAGATCAGTGACTATGAATCATTTTGACACTTTGGGCTTTAGAAGTTTAAAACTTCCCTCCTGCATCTTCTCCCGGAGTGCTTTCACCCAAAGTTGATGATCCTTTGACGTGTATCCTTTGGAATTGATGGTCGATATACACTCCAACCTTTAGGACTTTGGGAGTTTCAACCCAATGAAACCTAACAAACCTTTCCCTTCTGGAGTCCTAGTATTTTGGACTGTATGATCTGTCACCACATGGAGAAACGTTGGAGGCAGACACGTGGCCCAATTAGGCGGGTGACACATGTCATGTTCAATTGACATTTCAATGTTCCAAATCCAAAATATTACTAACACATGGAATACATCCCATGTTTCCATGTCATCCCAGGTGTCATCATCATGCCTCATCACTTCGACTCTTCAGGCTTCGGGAGTTTTCAAACTAGCACACTTTCAATTCTCCCAAACTTTGAATTCCCCAACTTACCAATCTGTCGCCATGTGTCCTCCTGGATCGGACGACCAAGATTCACTTCAGGTCTTCACCTGGATTCCATGAATCTTCTCCACGTGTCCTCCTCAATCTGACAGCTATGATTTCTTTGGGGCTCCGAACTTCGGAGATCTCAAATTTCAGACTTATTTGTCCCCACTGGATTTTATCTGAAGTCATGGATATCCTGACGCGTGGCTCTTGGAAAATCAATGGCTGAGATCTTCTTGAATGATCGGACGGTCGAGGTTTCCTTCGACTATCAGGATCTCCAGGCTTCGGGAGTCTCAAACCTAAACTGAAAAACTCTTGAATGGATTCTTTCAGAGTTATTAATCTGTTGAAACATAACCTCTTGGTGATTAATGGTCAGGATCTACTTAGGATGATCTGACAGTCATCGCTTACTTCAGGTCTCCCTCTCTCAAGGCTTTAGAAGTTTAAAAACTCAAATTCTCCTCACTCGCTCTTTCTAAGATTGATTTCACCTAGAGCACATGATCAGTTGATGTGTGTCTTCCTATGGATCGATGGTCCGCAACTACTTCGGCTATTCAGAGTTTTGATGTTCAAGCTCTAACCTATCAGATCACTGCATGTCTTTCAATTTGCGGGGGCATGCATCAGTGTTTTGGAGTAACCCTCTTTTTTCTCTATAATTCTCCTGATGTTGACACATAACCCCTCAAGGAAACCATGGTTTGGATTGTGAGATTGCTACACATCAAAATCACTCATTGCAATGATGGCTAGTGTCGTTGTTACAAATGTTGCAAGTGTCGCATATTGGTCACAAGTGTTGCAAACATCATACTTTTATCTTGCCTATGGCATCTCTCTAATGACATCATAAGGACACTTAAGACACCTCAAAGACTATTTTTGAAGAGGAGAAATCAATTGACAAGGAGTACAAGTATTTTTCCATGGAGCAAGCCACTTAAAATTCATTTTTGGAAGGCAACGCTCCCCTATACACTGTCAAGGAGTGACAACACTCCCTAACCTCCTTAGGGGGAGCGTTGCAAAACTTTGTGCCACATTTTGGGGGAGCACTACCCTTCCTGAGTGAATTTTGATTTTTTGAGTTAAATTTGTGAAGAATCCCCTCAGTCTCCGAAGGTGGTTGGATTCGAATTAGAGGTCAAGGCATGATCTTAGGGAAGATCCACAACTAAAGGAGAATAATCCTCAACTTATCCTAAGGATCTCTCAAGTGGTTGGGCCTCTCTAAGCTTATATAAGGAGGCCTTTTCATGGTGAAAGGTAATTGTGATATCATGAGTTGTATTGACGGGAGATTGGATAAGATAGAAAGAATCAAACTTATGATCCCATAAGTGAGATACCATTGAAGCATAATCTGTGTAGATTACTTGAGCAAAGGGGATGGACAAAGACAACTGGAAGAAGTTGTTGCACCTTCATCAAAGGTTTGTAAGTACTCTTCATTTGTTCTCATTAATATACATATATGCTTGACTTGTTTCTTTCAAGTTTGTGTTTGTTCCACATGAACTTGTCTCTAGTAGATAGATCTGTTTTTGAGTTAATCTTAGTAGAATAGGAATCTCCTTGTATCTTTGTTTGTTCCACAGGAACTATCGAGGATCTTAGGATTGAAGCTCAACTTGGACTGTGCGAGGACAAATACCATTAAAAAGGTACACTTTTCTGCTTCCTCTTCATACATTAGCTTAATTGGATCTAAAAAAATGTAAGTGACTAATGATAACACCCTTTCTATCTTGGTCTTAGGGGTCTAGAGACAAAGAGGGAATCCACTTGTCTATAGGAGGATTCACCTATAAACGAAATTGGCAACTCCACTAGGGAGGGACCTTTGAGTTTTTTACTTACTAGATCTTGTTTAGATTTTTTCTCATTTTGATCTTATTCATATTGTGTCCTTGGTTCTTAGATTTGTTGATTGAGCCTTTATCTCATCCCTTACACTTTGGATTTCTGAATTTGCTTGAAATTTTGCATTTCTGGGCATTTTTCTGAAGTTTGAGAGGCCAATGCTCCCCTGCCCTTGCTACGAGAGCGCAGGCGCCCCCTGCCAAGCCTTCAGGGGGCATTGCAACACTTTGGTTCCCTTGACACCAGAGCGCTGCCCTTTTTTTGAGGAAAACCTTATGGGGAATTGGTCTCTGAGTCCATCTTTTGTTGTTTGCATTTTCTTAGAGTTCTCATCACCTCAGTGTATCCTTTCTTGGGTCTCCAACACCTTTATTTATAAGATTTCATGATGCTTTGTTTGGGTTTATGATATCTCTTTCTTCTTTGCTTTGAGTCACTCTTCTCCTTTTGAGATTTGTAGTCGATTTACTGCTTTATCCTTTATCTGATGGTATGAAATTGGTTGTAAGGAAACTCAAGGATATATGCACTTTTACATTTGGTATTTGAGGTCATTTTCGCAAGCAATTCATGTTTTTTCATCATCCATTAACCTTCTCCTATCTTCACGAGCAAATTCCCCAATTTTCAAGCATTCTGGGTGGGTTTTTGCATGTTTTTGGGCTATTTTTCCGAGTTTCTGGAGCACCAACGCCCCACTGTAGGCCATAAAAGAGTGCCAGATCTCCCCTATAGTGTTTTAGGGGGCATTGCAACACTCTGTGCACCCTTCTAGGGGAGCGCTAGTGTCTTTTTTGAGTGAATTTGCCTTCTTTTACTCAGATTTTTTCAGCCTTTTTTGTGGAAGTCTTTACCCAATCTTTATGGTTGGTTTGTGGAGTTGTTTGGATTGGTTCTTGATGGTTTTTGATGCTTATCAATATCTTTTCTCTTGATTGGAGTTCAAAACCTCTTTCAGAAACGTGAAATTGCCTTTTCTAGCTGCATTTTTGTTGGTACAATTTTGAGTGGTGTCTCTTTCTCCCCATCATTTCTTGGATTCTTCTTCGCATTTTATTGTCTTCATTGAATGCTTGCATTTGAAGTAGAGGAATTTCATGTTTTTTGGGGTCATTTTGAGACATTGTGAATATGGAATGATGAATGTTTTCTCCTTCTCGTGGCATAGCTTTCATCGAAAAGAAAAGATTGCATATTCATCTCTTTGCATAACTTTCGAGTCGGTCAAAACACCATATTGTCCATGCCATTTTTCATTTTGAGTAACAACCCTCTTAACAATCAAGCTCTAAACTAAAAATTGATTAGACATTTTTATATTTTCTAGTAGAAAACCTACAATAGATTAGTTGTAGGGATTTGGAGTAGGTATGAAAGATAACTTTTCAAAGTTGCAAAAAAACATATGATCTTGTGTTAGGGAGCGATCAAATCCAAATGCTACATTTTGTCCTGGGAAGCCCTTCTCACACAAGGGTCAATCACGAGGTTGCATTAAGATTGGCAAAGTTACTCACCCTGCTTTGTTGGTCTTGGTGTATACATTGCATGTATTATGGGGGTCGCTTGAAGGTATACCCATAATGATGAGTGGAAGCCTTTCAAGTTAATTTAGGGCTATATAACCTGCCCTTGTGTGTGGATCAAAATGTCGACTATTTCCCCAGGAATCACTGTTGTAGTTGGTAACCTTAGTGGCCTATCTCTTTAGGGCCTTTACACAAGGTGACTATGGAGGGGAAATTCTTCACGGTACCTAGAATCGACGTTGGCCAGACTCAATCGTGCTCTTTGGATGGCATACCCATGATTATGTGTGGGAGCTTACACTAAGGTGTAAATCCGTTAAGCAGGTCGTCAACATAACTTTTCCACCCGCTCTATCTTAGCCCCTTATTACTTTTTTCCCGCGACATTGGATTTCATCACCAACTAGTGTGCTCATTGTGAGAATGTTTTGTTTGCTTGATTGCTTACTAGATTTTTAGCGTGTGTTGTTTATTCTCCCTAGCAGAATCTAGGTTGGATTTTTATTTTTATGGTGTCAGCTCCCAGAATGACCAATGAAGGAACCCTTTGTTTTTCCTCCTTATGGAAATGTTGGTCCCCCTTACATCGCTACTTTGAGCCTTCTAGGTCTCACAATTGGGCTACCAGTATGGTTCTTTTCCACTCTGGTGATCTCGAATGCAAGTGCTTCAGATGTAAGCACACCACCCAAAGATCATCCTCATGTCTACCTTTCTCCTTCTTCGCCCATCAGGTCTCCTTCCCTTTCTCTTTCTTCACCTAGTGAAAGCTCTAAAGCGAGTATCCAGGTTGATAAGAAGAAGAAGAAACAGAAAGAAAAGAAGAAGAACCCGAAAGGGACCAAGTCTCCAACTATATCAGATGTTGTATCCAAGCAACCAGCTACTGTTAATAGTACTGGGAGTGTTGATGAGGTCGATAAGATTAAAACAAAGAATCTGAAACCCAAATTACCTTGCATTCTTTGTAAGGGTGACCACTTTCTAAGTGATTTCCCTGGTATTTCCAAGATCTTATAAGTGTGGTCCTCCACGTCATTGGCCCCTGCTGGTCATGTCAGTGAGACCCCATCAACTAGTGACGTTAAGGTCGGTAAGAAGAAGACAGTTGTCAAACTTCCTTGCATGCTATGAAAAGGTGATCATTATTCTCACCTTTGTCCTCATATGGATGAGGCTTCTTCTCTTTTGGAAAATCTTCAACTTCCAACTGGTTATCATAACATTCCCCCCAACCCATTGTTAACTCATGAAATGGTCAATCCAGTTCCATCCCCGGTCAGTCTGGTTGATCAAGTGGTCAATCTAGTTTCATCCTCAGTTGAACCACTAACCAAAGTAGCTGATCCAGTTCCATCATCGATCAACCCCACTTTTCATATGAAAAGTGAAACCCAAGTGACTGATCCAGTCCCTTCATTGGTCATTCCCACCCTTCATTCGAAGAGTGTCAAAGTGGTCGATCCAAATTCACCATCGGTCGATCCCACTCCTCCTTTGAGGAGTGCCAAAGTAGTTTCTTCGGTTAGATCATCATTCAATCCCACTCCTCCTCTAAAGGGTGCCAAAGTGGTCGATCCAGTTCCACCATCGGTCGATCCTACTCTCCCTCTAGAGAGTAAACCTGATACTGCCCACATTTTTCTCATTGATAGATGATCTACTGTGTTGGGGGGCATTCCTCCTTCTCCTACGAAAACCCCTCCAAGTAATGAGGCCATCCTTTTTGATTGGGGTGTGCTAACTGGACCTCATCTTCCCTCTCACATTCCTTTCAAGATTCCAGTATAGTTTTGTGGCCGGGACGTTTCTCATGAGCTGATATATGAAGGTTCATCTGTTAGTATTTTGTCCTCTATTGCTTGGCAAGATTTGGTTATCCTCATCTTGTGTCGGTTACCTAGAATTTGTTCACTTTTCACATAAGAACTAGTCATATTTTAGGATTCCTTCCTCAGTTTCCTATAACTTTGGGAGGGAAAAATGTCTTTATTCATGTTATGGTAGTCCAATACCCCTTGGATTTATATTTACTCCTTGGGCGAGATTATGTCTATGCTATGAAATCTATTGTGTCCACTATTTTTCATCTGATATATTTCCCGCACGATGGAAGAATGGTGATTATTGATCAAATTTTGTTTGTTGGCCCTGACTTGACCATCAACCCAATGACCTCCCTAACAGGGTCTTATATGCAGTCGGTACCACCCCTGCCATGGGTCAATTATGTGGCATTGTATCCCATGACTTCAACTTTTGATGACTTATATCCAGTAGTTGACATGGTGATCTCTTTGATAGGGCTATTGGAGGATGATCTCCTTACCCATGACGAGACCCTCGACATGTGTTCCTTCCGTAGCATTCTTCTTCCATCCAGTGAAGATCTATTGGAAGCCATGATCGAGTTTTGTACCATGCCATGGTGTCTTTCTAGAGCGTTATCCTCTTGGAATCCATGATCAAGAAGAGTCCATGCGCATAGTTTCTCTTCTCTATGGCAAGCTCATTAAAAAAATGAAACATAAGTCTTGAGCATAGTTTTCCTTTCTGTAGAAAGCTTGTTAAAAAATGAAACAAAAATATGGGGATTGAACTCGAAGCTTTGAGCATAGTTATTTTCCTGTGTCAAGCTTGTTAAAAAATGAAACAGTCGCCTCTCTTTTCAGGTCTAGTCTTTCGTCACATCTCGTAGATGTTGAGTCAAGTATTTCGTTAGGTCTTGTATTTGAACCTTCATTTCATCCACCCTTATCCTTTTTCTCCATCTAGTACAAAAATTGGTGACAACCTAAAAGTCGGTGAATGAATTAAATCTTAGGGGGCATGTCTCCAACCTTTGATCATCATTCTGGAGTTATGCCACTAACATTTCAAGCTAGGGGTAGAGTATCAAGCTTAGTCTTTGTTCTTTCTCATGCTTGTAAATACATGAGAATGTAACCAAGTATAATTTTATCACTTTTTCAGACTCGTAAAGGTTATATGAAAAAGGAACCCCTTGGAGTCTCCTTTAAGCTCTTTTCAGACTCTCTAAACATGAAAAGATTTCCAAGTGATCTTGCTTCCCTTCCCACTCACTAAAAGGTTTGAAAGGGTGTATTTTGAGTGATAATTTATCTCTTTTTCAGCCTCGCGAGACTAATATTATGAAAAAGGACCACATTGGAGTCATCTTTAAGTCATTTTCAGACTCTCTAAATATGAAAAACAATCGAGTTTACCTTCTCTGGACTCGTTAAACAATCATGAATTGAAGGGCCATATGGGACAGAACCCTTACTTCTTCCAATTCGTTAAACAAAGGAAGAGGAACTTACCGAAGGTGAGTTATTTCGAGCATGTA
This sequence comes from Picea glauca, assembly GCA_000966675.3. NCBI lineage: Eukaryota > Viridiplantae > Streptophyta > Pinopsida > Pinales > Pinaceae > Picea > Picea glauca. Next base: position 206,713 of record JZKD02S2085604.1, read on the forward strand.
ATACCCTCCTCAAGCTCGTTAAACCAAAAATAGGTACTCATCTATCTAGATGGGGGAAGAATTGAAAGAAATAACCCAAACAGTTTTTGAGAACTTTACTAGTAACCTTAAAGTTGCCCTTGAACACAACATTTTATCTTTGCACACATGTCAATCTGCTAAACCTATGCACTGAACCAATCCTTTGATTTTATTCACTCCTTTGGGTCACCTGACAAAAGTCACAGTATCCACTGCATTATCAAGTTTTGGTCCATGTCAAGTTTTCACTGTTATGCCTCAATGTTCAAGGGAAGTATCTGCCTCAAGAGTCAACCATCACAAATTCTTGTTTCGATACCTGTGTCATTGCATGTTCATTTGATCCACCAATTACATCTCTATGTCAGTTTCGCGTCGTTTATGGGGGATACACCAAGGCCCTCCTTCAACGATTCTATTCCTGTCGACTTCAACACATTATCCAAGAGATAGACTTAGGAACCAGTTAGTACCTTGGGACCTGCATGCCTCAATGACATGCCTCCTCACTTCTGACAGTGGTTTTAATTCATTGAACCCTGATCGAGTGATTCCATGAATGTTCAACTTCATTTCATTCATTCACATTCGTTGGGATGTACTAGAGTACCTTGGGAATCATTGACATCAATGGTGATTTCCCTCATGCTTGTTAAAGTTTTACCTCATTGACTGGTAATCAAGTGGTTTCTTCCATGTTTGACATCATGACATCTATTCACATGGTTAGATTCTTACTACATTGGGAACAATAAGAAGACCTTGGGTTGAGTCATCAATATTATATGAACTTTGCCCAGGTTGCGACGAATTTTCTTTGAACATTGACACATATATTGTAACATAGATCAACTTTGTATTGGTCATGGCTATGTCTTGTCATCTCATATATCCACTGTTTACTCTTCGTGGCTACGATGAGTTCAGGTCATACCTTTTTGTCAATATAATTATGGATCCGCGGTGTATTCTATGGCAACCATACCTTAAAAAGTCTTTATCAGTCAAGCATAGGTATGTCCGCCTTGGTTTTGAAACATGTCATAATATCTGTTTGATGGTTGTGTGAATATTTTTACAGCCTCTCTAAGTCCATACCCTTGCTCAAATTTTTTTACAAAGTACTTCAGTCATCATCATCTTTCGATTTCGCACTTTGGGGGGCAATCGATTACACATCAAAATCACTCATTGCAATGATGGCTAGTGTCGTCGTTACAAATGTCGCAAGTGTCGTATATTGGTCACAAGTGGCGCAAGTGTCACAGACATCATACTATTATATTTCCTATGTTGTCTCTCTAATGACATCATAAGGACACTTAAGACACCTCAAAGACTAGTTTTGAAGAGGATAAATCAGTTGACAAGGAGTACAAGTCTTTTTCCATGGAGCAAGCCACTTAAAAGTCATTTTTGGAAGGCAAGGATCCCCTATACACTTTCAAGCAGCGCCAATGCTCCCTAACATCCTTGGGGGGAGCATTGCAAAACTCTGTGCCCCATTTTTGGGGAACTCTACCCTTCCTGAGATAATTTTGGTTTGTTGAGATAAATTAGGGAAGAATCCCCTCAATCTTTGAAAGTGGTTGGATTCGAATCAGAGGTCAAGGCATGATCTTAGGGAAGATCCACAAATGAAGGAGAAGAATCCTCAACTTATCCCAAGGATATCTCAAGTGGTTGGGCCTCTCCAAGCTTATATAAGGAGGCCTTCTCATGGTTAAAGGTACATGATATGATAGAGATTGGAGATACCAAACTTATGATCTCATGAGTGGTATTGAAGGGAGATTGGAGAAGATACAAAGAATCAAACTTATGATCCCATAAGTGAGATACAATTGAAGCATATTTAATGTAGATTACATGAGCAAAGGGGTTAGACAAAGAGAGATGGAAGAAGTTGATGCACCTTCATCAAAGGTCTGTAAGTACTCTTCATTTGTTCTCATTAATATACATATATGCTTGGCCTGTTTCTTTCAAGTTTGTGTTTGTTTCTCGTGAACTTGTATCTAGTAGATAGATCTTTTTTTGATCTAATCATGGTAGAATAGGAAGATCGTTGTATCTTTGTTTGTTCTACAAGACCTATTGAAGAGCTAAGGATTGAAGCTCAACTTGGACTGTGAGAGGAAAAACAACATTAAAAAGGCTACACTTTTCTTCTTCCTCTTCATACATTATCTTAATTAGATCTAAAAGGATGTTAGTGACCAATGATAGCACCATTTTTGTCTTTGTCTTAGGCATCTATAGAACAAGAGGGAATCCTCTTTTCCTCAGGAGGATTCACCTGTAACAAGGAAAACCTTGGGATATTATCTCTCATGCAACTTGGTTCCCAACAATTCATGATGGCCCTTGATCTCTCTCTCTAAGGGGACCCAATGGTCACAACCTTTAACCTTGTTTCCTTTTCATTGGATGACCCCTCTTTAGCTGTCCTTTGATCCAACAATCCTGGATCTTTGTGATCCTATGGTGGTGATCTCTCCCAAATTAAAAAGAAAGGGTCATGATCCTTCGAACCCTCACAGAGGTTATATGACGTTTTGTCTCCTGCATAGCTTCTACAATGCCATTACTCCTAATATTTTCAAATTCCCGATTAGTGTTCGATCTCGACCACAATATTATGACCAACAGACCCAACTCATACCAGCTCAGTGTTTCAATCAAAGGATCTGATACCAAACTGTAACATGCCCATCCAACCACATGCTAGGTATGCTACCTACAAGCCCACCCTCAGACTTCTTTCTCTTAATGATACATTCTTTAGTCATTAAGAATGAATAAGATAACAGATTTAACAACATGCACAACAATGTCTAGCAAGCATGCATAATCTAAAGATTACATTAAATGATAATTAAATATACACAGCGAAAATACATTCATAGACATGTAGATCATAATTAAATTACACAACGGAAATACATTCATACACAGGTAGGAATATCACAATAGAGAGCACTTATCTTTATGAAATATGAAACCAACTAATTATAGACCAAGGACGTTCCACCCAACCATAGACACCGTTGCTCCAAATATTAATAGCATTGTCCCCCCTGAGCCAGGGCTATGAATCTAAAAGGACGGTTCCAGAGTGTAATTGGGTTCCAAAACCCGTCATCTCTCAAGCTCTCACAGGTTTCCCGACACCCACAACAATCCGAGTACCCAACTCTCTTCTACCCAACTTGTTCCACCCGAGAGAATGGACCTCCACCCTTCTCTACCACGCAGTCCCTCAGGTAGTCGTTCTTCTTCCTGCCAGGGCTTTCAACACAGCTGGTCCAGAATCTCAATGCTGGAACCCTCAGGACTTTCATTTGTGAGCAAAATAGGGCACATGCCAATGCATTTCAGACATGTAGGCCCCAGGTCATGGCTGGATCACACCAGCGACCACTACAAGAAACTATCCCATGGCTAATTCTTCAGCATATCTATTTCCTTTCACTTTTCCAACCAAGACATAGGTGAGGATGGGTTGATGAATGTGTCAGGGAGTGCATGGGAGTGTGTGAGGGAATAATAAGTGAGTGAACGGGAAATAAATGAATCAATTCATCTATCCAATGCCCCCATCAGACTAGAGGTGGGGTTAAGTAACCTCGTGGGGAAAACATAAACCTCCTGGCCTTCCCCAAGAATTTCACGTAACCAATCCCCTCCCTTAGACAGAAAGGGTAATAAGAAAATAGGAATAACACTTAGTCCCTCAAGATCCCTCTCTTGTGGAATCATAGCCCCCTATAACTCTAGTCCTTGTCCATCTATCATCCAACGATGTGTTTATTATTATTAATGATCAAGAAATTGCATTTCTTGGGCATATTGGTCCTTCAATAATTGTCTGGGCACTCTGGCCTCTCAGCATTGTAACAATACATTATTTAAAATGGGGGTTCAAAACCTGGGGTGTTACAATATCCTCATGTGGCACATTTTCTTCTCGTGGATCTAATGATCCTTATTTAACCCAACAAGGATTTGTTATCACACATTTTGTAGCTAGGATAAAGGGTTATAAGGTAGAGGGACAAACTGGTGTAACAAGAACCTATCCCACCCAATGTCACCACGATGGGAAGGATCTTTCTATTTAGGGAGGCTAGGCCCAGGGGAGATGTCCCCAGTGACCTCGGGTTTTGAAAGAGAAAAGTATAATAGGAAAAGAACAAGTTCCCCCTTTCACATATCACCACCAATCAGATAGTCTCAGATAAACAACCAATAATAAAGTATAAACAAAGAAAAGAAAAACACTTTCTTGAGACAATACAACAAGGAAATTGATACGTGCAATCCTGGTCAGTACTGCATATATATTAAAGACTATCTGATATTCAATATGAGCAATTAAAAGTAAATGTGAATGAAGTCAATGTTTACAAAATAGTAATGGTAGTAATGTCACCTCATCAATAAATACTAGAATGATACAACAATCAATACAATAAAAAACCTCTTAAATCAATTAATTCCTTAAACTATCATTCAATTACTCAAAAGACAAAATGTTGCTGCAAATAAGATGAAATATTCAAAGATGATGTCAACAACTTAGGGTTAGTAGGTTAGGGTTAATGTAGTTAAGGTTTCAATTCAAAAAAGGTTTTAGAGTGTTTTAGATCAAATTCTACTTCAACGTTGGAGGTCTTGGGATTAGTGCCTTAGGGTAGAATGGAGTCAATAAGTGAAGGATGCACAGGTTCAAGGAGATGAGATTTCAAAGGACTGGAGGGAAAATTTTCAAGGTGCTGCTAAAGAAGGGCCTTAAAGACAGAACCCTAGGGGAGAGAGGGTCACTCCAGTGTTGCAAAAGCAAGGCCTCATGCTCTCTCCTCCTTCCCAGAAAATGACTAGCTCAGATGAAGCACAAAGTCAAGACGAGAATGATTAAAGAGGGAGAGTGTTGTTGTGTCAAGGATATTTCTTCAAACTCTAAATAAAAATGACCCTAGGTGTAGATAACCTAGGCCTAGGATGTATTACTTCTCTTGTACTTTACAAGGTACGACTAGCATAGGGGGAAGAGAAACAAGGAGTGTAGCTATAGCTAGGCTCTCTTCCTCTCTTTCAATGGCTAAACGTTTCTCTATCAAGGGACATGAGACAAGGACCTACTTTTGTGCTTGTCACCTAGGGTTTTGATTCAACAAATTTATAAGAAATATGCAACAAATTTAAACTACAACCATTCAATAAGAAGTTTTGCAGAAAAAACACTTACAATTCATGAAGAAATAAACATACAAACCCTAGTTTTAACACCTTCCTTCAAGAGAAACACCATAAATGCCAAAAAAACTCTTCCTTCAACAAGTGTGCATAACTAGTTCAGCCAAAAACCCGAATAGGGTGCTAAAAATCAGACATCACTATGAGTGAGTGATAATTGATCCAAATGAGAGTCAAAACCCTTAATATATAGTGTATCAATGACCTAATTTTACCTTTTAGGTCATAAAAAGTACGACAAGGCCATAATGTCAAAATCATACTATTTTTACATTAAATGTTAAGTAAAATCCCTAATCAAGAAAAATGGGAGACATCAAGCCCCCCCTAAGGGAGATGTTAGCCCTTTATAGGGCCAGTGCAGCATCTAGAAGCCAAATGTTAGCCCTCTTTGGGATCTTTCAAACTTCCACACATGCCAAACACCCTGTCCATCTTCCATATGCTCATGATGACATCATAAGACTCCTGGTGACATCTTAGGTCATTTGGAGCCAACGTTCCACTACAAGTGGGTCAATCCCCCTAGGTCCAACTTAGCCAAAGTGCCCCTGATGGAACATCCTCTTATTCTATAGTGCAAAGGCCCTAATCCATCTCCATCTTGTCTCTTCCCCCTAATGGGGTCTCAACATCCATATGGTGGGCGCTTCAGCCCCATGGAGGTCCAAACTTGTCATCTTCGCATGTGTACTAGTCCAAATGGTACCTGTCCACCGGGCATGGTCCTGCACATCAAAACCTACACCCTCCATGGGCTCATCAGTCACAGGGATCATAGCAATGTCAATCACATATCATCATCAATATTATTAAACATATTCATAAAATCCCCTAATACATCAGTCAATAGCTTAAAGACATTACAAATACTTGGAATACAATATTGGAGAAAAGGAAAAGGCTTCTCGTTGGGCTACTGTCGACAAGAAAAGGAAAGTTTCTAGGAAGATATCATCCAAGCCATGTAAGTGATGTCATGTGGTTAGGGGATGTCCAAACATGTGGGTGTAGTGAGGGCCAAGGATGCACAAGTGTTACTTGTGGGTGCCTTTGTAGAAGGCGAGTTGTACCTGTCATGGATGCATTTTTTCCAAGCCCATTCTTGCCTTTATTATTTTTCTTCCTTTATTCTTTTATTTTCTTTTCTTATTCTTTTGGTTTTATTCAAGAACTAACCAGGGGACACTTCCTTTTCATGGTGACTAGAGTTGACAGCGTTACCCACAAATACTTTCATAGAGATGAGAAGGATGGCTCGTGATGAGATCCCCTTTCCCTTGGCCATGCAACCAAAGGTCACTTCCTTGGCGTGGTAACCAGATGGTGGCAATGTCATACTGTTAGGTACCCATGGACCTATTAGGCTGACTCATGATGAAACCCCCTATCCTCTGACTAGGTTGCGTTTTGTTATTTTCTGGGTCCCTCTTATTTCTTTCTGAGAATCTTTTTATTGCCTTCTTGGGGATCCCTGGGTGAAACATATTGAGGTTTTATTTCTAGGATTTTGTATTTTACCAATTGCTTTTACCTTCTGGGCCTTTAGCACCTTCTTCCCATGAGATAAGGTGCCATCCTGTAAATAGGTTAAGCCAATGTCTAGACAAGGGGAATGGGATAAATGAGCGGAATATAAGATGAAATAATGGTGTTATGATGGGACCAAATGATGGATCTTCTAAAATTTCCCCAGTGGCAAACCAAAACCTATGGGCACAGGTTTGCTAGGGCACCCTGTCAATTCCCCCAAGCATGGTCAAGTGGGAAAATGTAAGATTCAAGAAATTTTTAGAGATAAAAGGAATCATATGCATATATTTAAAGGTTTTAATGATCAAAAGTGACACATACCATGATACCTAGACGAATTACCTCATGGAGGAAGAACCTATTCTGATATAGGACCAAGCTGATGGTGATGGATGTTGTTATTGTTGACAAGACAAAGCTGATGGAAGAAGAAAAGGATGGGCTCTCTAGGGCCATTCTCGGGTCAATCCTACTCTTAGTACTCCATGTCTAGGACTTGTGGGCCTCGAGACATGATCTCCTAGTTATCCCCCAAAAGTGGGAATAATAGGATTAACTCAATCCAATGACTATCGGGAATTCAAGTATTCGAGATCTCATGCCGTTTTCCTTGCTTATCCTATTCTTCTAATTTCCTTGATCCAATGATCGAGATATTTCCCAAAGTGTTCTTTCGATCAGACGACTTGCATCTACTTCAAGACACTTTGTGGCTTACTCTATCCTTCCACTAAACTTTATCCAATGGTCATAATACTTCTCAAAGTGTTCCTCAAATCAGATGACTCATGTCCACTTTGGGACTTCGGCCTTTGCGTAATCTTATTTTTTCTCAATCCTTTTCTGCCAAAGTTGTCATCGTTGAAGTTTGACCACTATTCTAATCCAATGATCATCATGTATTGTCCAGATCTGATGGTCCTCATTTACTTCGAGAGTTCAGGGCTCCGACCCTGATCTTTGTTTATCCTATCCTTCCACTTTATATAGATTGGATGATCAATATGGCTACCGAAATATTTCTTAGATCAGAAAACTCGTGTCATCTTTGAAAAATTTGTGGATTACAATGTCATTCCACTTTACTCAATCCAATGGTCAGTATATTATCTGAAATGTTCCTCAGATCAAACGAATCATTTCCACTTCGGGACTTCGGCCTTCGAGTAATCTTAATCGTTCTAGGATTCTTTTATCTAGAGTAGTAATAATTGGGGTTGAATGTTGTTATACTCAGCTTTAATCCAACAACTAAGATATCTTCCAAATCTCATGCTTCAAATATGTCAGTTGAGATCTAATTCTTTTGACTTCCCCTCGATATGACGGTCCTGATTTTTTTCAAAATCTACATCAACAGACATGATTATTTTCCTTATTTATGCAAGTTTCCTCCATGATCTAATAGTCAAGAATGCTCCTTGAGTAGATCAATGATCATGGATGATTGCAGAGCCCTAAAATAGAACGAAGTTTAAAACTATCGTCAATTTCTGCAATGGAAGTTGCTCGTCTGGCAGTGGAACTGATGCCAACGATACATCTATTGACAAGTGACGATCAATGGTATAGACTAATTGTTGGATTGGAATTAACACATTTTTTAATTATCCCTTCACGCTCTGCAGTCAATCCCTTCCCTTGATTTGGCACTTACGTATCCAACGATCATGACTTGATCTGATCGTGTTTTTGGAATGCACTTTCCATTCTAAGATTTTGATCTTCAGTCGCTAACCCTCCCGAGATCTTAATTTGCTAGTACTTTTGCACATGGATTTTATTCTCTTTGTTCATACCAAATCATCATTATAATGCAATGAAATTGGCTGTTGACATCAATGACGATACATCAACGAAAATATTTCCTGTTGATTAAGGTTGATTGTCATTGATGTCAACTCTTGTAGCACAAAGGTTTGGTAATGGACCCAAGATTGTTTGATGTAAATATGGCTTGTTATTTTCTTGTCGTGTTTCATAATAAGTAGAAATGGATGAACTCCAAAGTGGTCTCCCTTATGGTGAAATCCCTCACGGGAAGATGTTTTGCGGATTGAGCTATCCTAGAAGTATGGTTAGATAACCTATGATTGTTTGTGAAATAATGAGATGAATGCCTATGAATTTGTCAGTGAAACTATCCTAGATGGATATTTCTTTTCATTCCATTTCCAGTGGTATGTGGAACGTCACATAACTCCTCACGGTTTGAGAGTTATGGCCTTATGAAGTTGGAGGACCCTCATATGTCATCTAGAAGCCCCAAAAGGTCAAA
>JZKD02S2085604.1:265934-294190 GCA_000966675.3 Picea glauca
TATATACCTTGGAATGATCAGATGTAGTGATATTATGAGTCTAAACACTTAGTGATGAAGGGTATAACAATGGCAAAAAGTATGAGCAAAAAGGGTACAATATGTGGTCCTAACAGGCCCAATTTCCAATACTGTCCTCGTGGTTTACAATTATATCTCCATTTGTATGCACATCATCAAATCTTCAAGATGTATATCAATTATAGTGAGCTTCATAGTGAGATTCACATCAATTATCAATTGAATTATATTAAATATTTGTATGTCTAATGTTTTTATGTTTTATCTTATAGAATGACAAATTCTAGTTAATAATAGTCTGACTCCTCAAAATTTGACCTTCCAATGCTTAATATATGTGAGAATTGATCCAAATCCAATCGATTGGATTCATTATGAAAGAGGTGTGTTGTTAGGGTGAGTCACATCCAATTCAACCCAACCCCAAGCTTTTTTCATGTATTTGAAGCAAATAAAGGGTCTTGTTGGTCATACTAGACCTGGTCGGTAAGAGTCTCCTTTTTGTCAATTACCGATACAGATTATTTTTTAGAAAAAAATGAAAGAAGAGATATAACAATTAAATACACAAAAATATTGTGAGATTCAATGAAATGGAATAATAAATTATTTCTATCAATGAAATAAATGTATGTAAAGACTGTAAAAATACAGAGTGAATGAACTCGCTAGAATGGTGGCATATTATCTCTGAGAAGAGATGTGATGGCTATGCTCATTGGCAATAACATGATTGATACAATGAGTCTCCAAAGGTATTTTTACCATTAGGAAAATCCAAAACCCTAACCTTGGAAGATGAAAATCCAAAAGGTTTGTGGGTCGTGATGGGGGTATTTGATATGTCAACTTCCTGAGGCCGTAAATTTTTCATAAGATCTTTGTTTGGGGTGCTCGATACACCGTTGGAAAGGTATAGTAGAGAAGAAGACATTATGACTAGCACATGCTAGGTTTTTTAGCAATCTCCTTGCACCGAAATTCCCAAAAATGTCGTTTAGGGCCTCAAAACAACGCTAGAAGTTTGGGACCCGAAATATTATCGAAAAAATATCAAGGTAGAAAACTCTATTTTGATCTAGTGGAATAGGTGGGTGTCCACTGGTATACATATGGATAAATTCTCCACCCTTAGGAAGAAATGTTCCTCATTGCGTCAAGTTTCCAGGGAAGCTTTTGTTGAACCTTGGTGAGGTGCTTTCGTTGCTAGAGAAGTTGCATTCCTTAGTTTGTTGAAGTTTGTCACAAACCTAATGTTGGCAGGATTCAATCTGTTCAACCAACTTGTTGTATATTTTCTTAACTCAACATTGTGTAGGCACCCTCAGTGGTCTTGGGCCAAGGTTGCAGTGGTTGCAGTGTCCTTTTGTTCACCTTTTCAACAGATTGTGAAGAGGCTAAATTTTGCAGTATGAGAGATTACCTTGCGACACTTTTTGGTGGGAAAATAATCAAAACTACATTTGGTATCCTATAGAGTTTACCCCTATAGTAATAATGACACTACGGAATAGAGACTCATAAAAAACATGACATTTCCACATATATGGTTTTCCCAAAAGAACATCACATACATAGAGAGGGGAAACATCACATAATACCTCATCCTTAAAGGGCTTCATGTCGTAGGACAGGAGACATTATTGGCTGACACAAAGATCTTATCCCTGGTGAAGCCACCCAATATTGTATGGTTTCATATGTAGTGTTTTCGACAATCCTAATTGTTTTACAACCTATTTTGATATCAGGTTATTATGGCTTTTCTTACCAACAATGGAATGCAATGTGGCGCAACACCCCTACCTCAGCAGGATCTGTGCAACCTCCCAGTCTTAGGATCGTTCTAAATTTATACCTGAGTCGGATTGACTCTTCGATTCCCCACAAGAAATCCCACTAAAACACATGCACATGTGTGTGTATCCATAGGTCGTTGTGATTTATGCATGTGTGAACACATGCAAGGCGCTAACTCTCACTCACGTGACCAACAACTATGACCACGACCTTTCTCGAAAGGGTATTTCGGACTTCGCGACCTTACGAATCCTTATGTAAGTCCCCTTGACTCTTCAACTCTAAAACCTAAAAGGTCTAATGGATCTTGACTCCTCCCTTAACGTTTCTCCGATGTGACCTTTGATTAAAACCTGGGGCCCCGTCTTTTTGACACCCGAAACTTCGCGTATCGGCGAGCTGCTACGTAAAAATTCCTTTCATCGATTCCCGAAATCACAAAATACCCTTGTCGTAAATCAACATCTCAAATATCCCCCAATCTGGTGGCTCAAATTTGATCAGGACTTCACTAATCAGGAGTTCATGACACTCGACTCCAAGTCACAATCTTCTTTGATGCCCGAATTTGAAATGATGGAAATCAAGGACAAAATGAACGACTCCTGTTGATCTCAATCCAATGACCACTATTCCTCCTGAGATTTTGAATACTGAAAACACTCAGCCTTAATCTCCTCACTGGTTTGCGAGATCCAATGACCCATGGTAAATCGACCACTTCTTCTTGAAGCGATTCCACCGTCCGATTTAACTTCTCAAGGGATTCTAGACAAATGACTTGGCATCCTTCCTGTTGAACTTGACTTCTACGAGACAATTTTGACCTCCGTCTCCCTTTGAACACTTCAAAGGTTCTATCCCTTCTGATCGTTTTCTTGCAAACTCAAGGCTTCCAAAAGAGTCCTTGCACGCACTCCTTGCAGCAATTTCAAATAACCTCTGGTTATTTGGATCTTCGACTCTGTGCACTCTTTGCAACAACAGTCTTTCAATATTCCTCTTGGATTGGTAAAATCCAAGACCTCACCCAACCTATGCACACCTTGCACGAATATTAGCTAACCTAGAAATTCGGTTGATATGAGAACAATGGTATCTCTCCTAAGCTTTCTGAGATAAAACTCAGAACTTCGTCGATGCACACCTTGCGGACATTCACTGCACTCCTTGCAAGAATTCTCAGGAAGAGAAACAATTGAAACTCATTCTTCCTCTCTCATAGATTTCATACATTTGACATGAAATCATAGAGATAACACAGTATTGGATTAAATGCATAATCAGATAAACAAAACAACTGTAAGAATACCATTCAACAGATGTAAAAAAAAAGCATAATAACACCATGAAAATTGAGTCAAAGATTATATATTAACTCAAGTGTTCATATGCATGGGTTCTTCTCTACATCTCTCTACTACACTTCAACAACTTACCAAATTATCTATCTCTGAATGATAGTAATACAATGATACAAGCAAGAGTGTCTATTATTTTGTTTTCCCTCTTACAATTGTAACTATCAAATCAGAAATTAAAAGCTACAACTGCTTTACATTCAATGCACGTAAATGCCTCCATATTTGACAGATGAGAGAAATTCTCAAGATCTGTTTACAACCTCCAAAACATAAATGTGAATACGCTCTCCTAGCTATTATATTAATGTCTCCTCATTTAATATTTAAAACATTTTTGAAATGCATTCTGGTGCATTTCCAACTGTCCTCAACTTTGTGCTTGTTTTGTTTGTTGCTTACGATGCTCTTGCATCATACTCCCTTGGAAAAAATTCATGAACTCCTGTTCATGAGCTCCTGCACCGTCTATCCATGTATTTGGATATCTGCTTCATTTTCCCAACTTGCATCTTCAATCGGGTGTCCTTTCCAGTTCACCAAGTATTCAAAATATGTTTTCCTTCAGGTCTTCTTGTTGACTCTTTGATCAATGATCCTTTCCATATGTGGATTTTTAGCAAAAGGCATCTATTTTGTCCATTGAATATTTTCCTGTTCATATTCTGCTCCTACTTCTTCATCTCCGTAAGGGTACAAATCTGTGACATTGAATATCGGTGAGATTCCCACGCCATCTGGTAGTTCAATCTCATATGCGTTTGCCCCAAATTTCCTTATGACCTTGAACAGTCTGATATTTTTCATCTTAAGCTTTCTATACATTCCCCTTGGGAACCTTTCCTTCTTCAAATGAGCAAGAATCAAATTGCCAACTTCAAATTGAAGTTCTTTCCTGTGTTGATCTTCTCTACGCTTGCACTCTTGACTTGAACTCTACTATCGCTCCTTAATTCTGCTATGAATTTCCTTCATTCCTTCTACAAAGTCCTCTGCAATAGCACTCCTGACTTCAGCTTCTTCTGAACCTTTCAATTCATAAACTCCCCTTGGTTGCATTCCATATACAATCTAGAATGGGTTGTGCCCTGTGCTTCTGTTAAATGAATCGTTGTAAGCAAATTCTACATGTGGAAGAATATGATCCCATTGACTATGGTGTTTAGTCAGTAGGATCCTTAGCAAATATCCCAAGCTCTTGTTCATGACCTCTTTCAGTCCATCTGTCTGAGCATGATGCATTGAGCTAAAAGACAAATTTTTTCCCAGCTTCTTCCATAGGGTCCTCCAGAAATGTCCCACAAACTTGGTGTCTCGATCATAAACGATACTTCTTGGAAAGCCATGAATTTTGAAGACTTCCTTGAAAAATAGGTTCTCAATATGAGTTCCGTCACTGGTTTTCTGGAATGGTATGAAATGTGTCATACTTGAAAATTTGTCTACCACTACAAAGATTGAATCATATCCCCTCTGTGTCCTTGGCAATCCCAATATGAAATCCATGCTCACTGCATCCCACGACATTTATGGTATGGGCAAGGGCTGGTATAACTCTTCGTTCTACCTTTTTCCTTTCATGTGTTGGAAAATCCTGTACCTGTCCACAAATCTCTTAACATCCATTCTCATCCCCGACCAATAATATGATCCATTCAACTTCAAGAACATTTTATCATGACAAAAATGTTAGACCAATCCTCCACTGTGCTTTTCCTTCAGCAAATTCTCCCTCATCGAGCATTTTGGAATACATAGAGGATTGCCCTTGAACAATAATCCATCCTGGATCATGTACTCGGTCCATTGACTTCTATCCCTCAGAGTTGGATTCTCAGATGCCTCATATTCTTCTTTAAAATCTGGATCATCCCTGTATATTTCTTTGAGGTTATCAAAACCCAAAGTCTTGACTTTGAATTCCTGCAATAGCAAAGATTTCATGCCAAAGCAACAACCACTATGTTAGCAGTTCTAGAAATATGTTTAATCACAAAAGTAAAATTCTGCATGAACTCAACACATTTACCATTTTTTTGGTTCAACTTCTCCTGTCGAGTCATGAATTGCAAAGTGTGATTATTGTTGTACAAAACAAACTCTTTGGGAACCAAATAGTGCCTCCATTTTTTCAACACCTGTATGACTGCATATAATTCTTTGTCATACGTTGAGTATTTGATCTTTGCTTCATTCAGTTTCTCACTGAAATATGTGATCAGTATGTTATCTTGGCTCAAGACCGCTCCAGTTGAAAACCCAATTGTGTCACACCTGACCTGGAATGTTTTGCTAAAATCTGGTAACACCAGAATTGGTTGCTCAATGATGTTTTTCTTCGGCAGGTTGAAACTCTTTTCTTCTTCCTCTGTCCAGCGAAAAGATTTATGTCATTTCTTCACCGTATCCGTCATTGGTGAACTGATTCCAATGAAGTTTCAGATGAATTTCTTATATAAGCTAGCCAACCCATGGAAGCTTCGAACTTCGAACATGCTCTTTGGCGATGGCCAATCCTTAATCTCCTTTATCTTCTCAGGATCCATTTTCAATTCATTTGCAGAGATAAAAAAACTCAAATAAATGAGTTATGTCCTCATGAATGATGACTTATTCATATTGATCAATAATTTCTCTTACTACAATCTCCTCATCACAACAGCTAAATTTTTTAAGTACTCTGCTTCAGTTTTACTGAAAATTAGTATATCATCCAGATATACAATCATGAATTTTCCAATGAAATCCTACAGGAATTCATTCATCAACCTCATAAAGGTATTGGGCGCATTTGTCAAGCCAAATAGAATGACAATCCAGTCATATAAACCTTCGTCTGTCTTGAATGTTGTCTTCCATTAATCACCTCCCCTCATTCTTTTCTGATGATATCTTCTTTTCAAATCAATTTTTGAAAAAAACTTTTCTCCACTCAAGCAATCCATCAAGTCATCCATCCTTGGAAATGGAAACCTGTATCTGATGGTAATATTATTAATTTCCCTTAATTGTGTACAAATTCTCCAGCCACCATCTTTATTTGGGTTGAGCACTGTCAGAACAATGCATGGACTCAAGATTTCTCTGACTAATCCTTTTTCCATTAAGTCCTAGACCTGTCTTTTAACTTCCTCATTCTCTTGCGGCGTCAACTTGTATGTTGCTTTGTTTGGAAAACTTGCTTCAGGTATAAGATCGATATGATGTCTTATAATCCTGATAGGTGGCAACGAACA
This sequence comes from Picea glauca, assembly GCA_000966675.3. Classification (NCBI taxonomy): domain Eukaryota; kingdom Viridiplantae; phylum Streptophyta; class Pinopsida; order Pinales; family Pinaceae; genus Picea; species Picea glauca. Next base: position 272,353 of record JZKD02S2085604.1, read on the forward strand.
AGGTAGTTCGTCCACTAATATATCAACAAATTCTTCCAGAAAATCCTGGATTTCTTCCAGCAAATCGTCTATTTTAGTGCTGGTCAAAACAATTCTAGGTTTCCTAACCACAATGAATTGCACATCTTCTTTCTTATTAAGTTCCTTAAGAAATTCCTTCCCACTCATGAGAAGTATTGTATTGTTCATATCTGGTTTCACTTCTCTATCCTTAATCGACAACAACATGTGCGTCCTACCATTTTTATCCAAGGTTTAAGTGTTCTTTCTCCCATCATGAACACCATTTTTGTCATATTTCCACGGTCTCCCCAAAAAAATATGACAGACATCCATGGGAATGACATCACATAAAATTTCATCATTGTAACCTCCTATCTTGAATTCAACTAAACATTATTTAGTGACAGTGACCTGATGTCCTTTTTGTAGCCACAAAAATTTGTATGGGCTAGGATGCACAACAGTCTCTAGCTCCAGCTTTTCTACCATCTCTGTAGACAGAAAATTATTTATGCTACCACTGTCCACTATGACTTTCCATACCCTGTCTTTGGTTTTGCAAGCAGTTTGAAACAGACTGCTTGTTTGAGTTGGGTTCTCTGCCTCCTTCTCTGGATTCAATAGAAATTTCTGCGTCATCAAGGATCTTTCGCCCTCAGCGTCTTCTGCCTCAATATTTCATCTTTGAGCTTCGACAATGTGATTTTCACCATCTTTCTTCATATTTGGACACTCATAGGATTTTTGTCTGATTTTTCCATAGACAAAGCACTTCACTTCGCCTCCTCTGCCTCTTCCTCTTTCTCTCGCTCGAGGAAAAGTGTTTTGGTTAGCATATTGTCTCCCATGCGAGCTTCCTCCTCTCTCAGATTGAGTTTGAGGTTTCTTTCCCTCATCTTTGGACTTCTGTGTTCTATCTTAGGAAATTTCCTTACCTCTTCTTTCACTTCTGCCTTAGCCTCTTTGACCTTATTTTTGGCTCAACTTTTCTTTAGCTTTCAGAGCCATATAATAATCATGTTCTACGGTTCGGATGGTCATCATTCTCATCTCATCCTGAATGTCATATCATAGACCATTCATATATCTGGAAACTTTCTCATCATCACTCTCCAGATGACCTACTCTGATGTTTATCCTGTAGAACTCTTCAGTGTATTCTTTCACCGTCATCAGCTTTTGTCTCAAATTCTTCATCCTCTGAAACAGATTGATTCGATAATATTTGGGTATGAATTTGGCCTTCATTTTTGCAACCATTCTGTCCCAACTTTTGATTCTTTGTTTTCCCTTACAATGCCTGTCAGCCTGTAGTTCATCCCACCATAGCGTTGCATGCCCTTTAATTCTGGTAACTACATGTTTAACTTTCTTATCTTCCTCGACATCCTCATAGTCGAAGTATTTATCCAAAGCTCTAAAACAATCTAGTAGCTCTTCAACGTCTAAGTTGCCTTCATACATCGGAATGTCCATTTTTTCTTTGGCTCTAATTCTCGCAACAAATTTGAATAGATTCCCTTTTGTGGCATCTTCGGCTGCAATTTCTTCTTCCTCGTTTCCAGCTTCATTTTCACTTTCAGCTTCGCTGATATCTCTAGCATCGACTGTTCACCTCTATGTCATCTCCATGGCATCAAGCCTGGTATGTAATTCACACATCTCTCTTTCAAATGCTAGATCAGGCATTGGCCTTTCTCTTCTTCTCAGCAGCATGGCTGTAAAATTCCTCTTTTCTCTCTGCTATAGAAAGAAAAGAATTTTTTCTATGCTCTGATACCAAAACTCGCGCAACACCCCTACCTCAGCAGGATCTATGGGATATCTTGGTCTTAGGATCATTCTAAATTTCTACCTGATTCGGATTGACTCTTCTATTCCCCATAGGAAATCCCACTAAAACACACGCACAAGTCTATGTATCCACAGGTCCTTATGAGTTATGCATGTGCGAACACACGCAAGGTGCTAACTCAGGCCACGTGACCAACAACTATGACCACAACCATTTCTGAAAGGGTATTTCGGACTTCGCGACCTTACGAATCTTGATATAAGTCCCCTTGACTCTTCAATCTCTGAAACCCGAAAGGTCTAATGGACATGACTTCTCCCTTGACTTTTCTCCGATGTGACCTCTGATTAAAACTTGGGGCCTAGTCTTTTCGGCACCTGGAACTTCGCGTATCAGCGAGCTGCTACATAACAATTCCTTTTACCGATTCTCGAAATCGAAATATACCCTTATTGTAAATCAACGACTCAAATATCCACCGATATGGAAGCTCAAATTTCATTGGGACTTCACAAATCGGGAGTTCATGACTCTCAATTCCAAGTCACAATCTTCTCTGATGCCTGAATTTCAAAATGACGAAAATCAAGGATGAAATCAACGCCTCCTGTTGATCTCAATCCAAGGACCACTATTCCTCTTGAGCTTCTAAATACTAAAAACACTCATCCTTAATCTCCTCGCTGGTCTGCGAGATCCAACGACCCATGGTAAATTGACCACTTCTTCTTGAAGCGATTCCACCATCCGATTTAACTTCTCAAGGGATTCTGGCCAAAAGAATTAGCGTCCTTCCTCCTAAGCTTGACTTCTACTAGACGATTTTGACCTTCGTCTCCCTTTGAACACTTCAAAGTTTCTATCCCTTCTAATCTTTCGCTTGCAAACTCAAGGCTTCCAAAAGGGTCCTTGCATGCACTCCTTACAGCAATTTAAAATAACCTCTGGTTATTTGGATCTTTGACTCTGTGCACTCTTTGCAACAACAGTATTTCAATCTTCCTCTTGGATTGGTAAAATTCAAGACCTCACCCAGCCTACGCACACCTTGTATGGCTCTAAGTTAACCTAACATTTCAGTTGATATGAGAACAACGATATCTCTCCTGAGCTTTCCGAGATAAAACTCAGAACTTCATCGACGCACACCTTGTGGACATTCAGTGCACTCCTTTCAGGAATTCTCAGGAAGAGAAACAATTGAAACTCATTCTTCCTCTCTCATAGATTTCATACATTTGACATGAAATCATACATATAACACAACATTGGAATAAATGCATAATCAAAGAAAAAAAAACAATTGTAAGCATACCATTCAATAGATGTAAACAACAAGCATAATAACACCATGAAAATTGAGTCAAAGCTTATATATTAACTCAAGTGTTCCTGTGCATGGGTTCTTCTCTACATCTCTCTTCTACATCTCAACAACTTACCGAATTCTATATCCTTGAATGATAGTAATATAATGATACAAGCGAGGGTGTCTGTTATTCCATTTTCCCTCCTACAACTCGAACTATCAAGTCGGAAATTAAAAACTACAACTACTTTACATTCAATGAACGTAAATTCCTCCATATCCGACAGATGAGAGCAATGCTCAAGATCTATTTACAACCTCCAAAACATAAATGCAAATATGCTCCCCTAGCTATTACATTAATGTCTCCTCATTTAATATTTAAAACAATTTGAAAATGCATTCTGGTGCATTTCCAACTGTCCTCAACTTTGTGCTTGTTTTTTTGGCTACTTATGATGCTCTTACATCATAATGGGATCCCATTCACCCACATATGTGAATCGAATACGCGCTCCTCCTCTTCAGGATCTGTTGGTTCTTCTGGTTGGATTGTTGTGGTTGTAACAATGGCAATGGGGTCAGCGTCGATGACCTATCTCTTTCCATTATTTTCTGAATCAGATTCTGAATCCGAGTTCGAATATTTTTATTTGAACTCGGTGACCAATTATTTTTTTGAGAAAAATCCATCGGTGTTGTGCCAGGGGATTTTGTGGAAATCACACTATTTTCCAGTGTCATTCTTTTTCTTTCCTTACCCTTCTTTTCCTATGTCTTGGACTAGTTTTTGGGAGGTTGTTTGTTAGGGTCGTATTTATCATACTTTGGTTGTTGTGGATTTGAAGACTTGAACTCTCATTTTTTCTAGTGCTTAAATTTCTTCTCGATCTTGACAACATATCGATAAGCAGCTCCCATCGATGAGATTTCCAGAAACTCCATTTTATTTTTGATGTACGTGTGTAGAGCCACACAATATTTCAGAACCAAATTTCGCTCAGAATTTTTGATACCCAGCTTGGTGCACAAGTTATGGAAGGTATTGGTGAACTCTGACACTTCCTAGCCCCTCTCTTGACTAAATTTGTTCCATCTCATGTAATGGTTTTCATAGTTTCCAATAGGGTAATATTATTCCTTGACGACATCTACAAAGCATTCCCAAGTGGGTTTAGCCTCGAACATTCCAAACTCCTCTATGGAAATTTTCTCTCAGTAAGTTTCCAACCAATGTTTGACATGGGGGAGAGCCTTAAGGAGCACGAAGGTGATTTTTTCCCTGTCGGAAGGTGATATTTAAAGAAATAGTTTTAACAACTTATTTTAAGCTCCAACTTTTCACAATGAAAATTAGAGGTCAAATATAAATTGTTCTTTTTCCCTTATCTAGTAGTGTATTAATGAACATATTTGTGGGGGTTTGACCCAATGATTATTAAGCCTTAACATTACATAATTAGGGTTTCAATTATATGAGGTTTAGAAAAAAAATTGTCATGAAGAAAACCCATGGTAATTCTATCACTTACTAAAATCTTAACATTACATAATCAAGTTGTTAGACATAGGAGGTTTAGAGACAAAATTTTCATTTAGAAAAACCAAGGTAATCTTATCATTTAACAAAGATGGCTAACATACACATTCAATTTTCATTAGGATGAAAGAAAGATATGTTCTGGGTTAACAAAGACGGCGAACACACATTTATTTTCCATTAGGATGAAAGAAGGATATGTTCTAGGTTAACATTATTTTTGAATCGAAGTAGATTTTTATATTCAAAAATTGTCGTCTTGATATACACTTGTAGTGACCATCATGTTCATATGGGCCCTTGGAATGTGTGTGCATGCACACACACAACTCTTTTGCATTGGGGTAAAAGAAGGATATCTTCTTCTTTGAGGCACACACATGTGTTTTTCAGCGGGGTAAAAGAATGATATCTTTCTCTCTCACACACACATGTTTGTGTGTGTTTTTTACATTGGGTAAAAGAAGGATATCTTATTTTCTTGGGTAACATGAATTTCGTAGACAAACATTTGTAAGTGTTTTTCATAAGGGTAAAAGAAGGATGGCATCCTTTATGGGGTAAAATGAGTTTTATATGAGGTGACATTACTTTTTGACACACTTATATATGTTTTTTATTAGGGTAAAATAATGAGATCATACTCTCTAAGTGACCATGAATTCTAAATTAAAGTAAAATATTGTATTAACAAAATGAGCTTCCTAAAATGAAATTTTAGTGATCATCATATTTATAGTACTTGAAATATGGACGCGACTTGATTCACTACATAAATTCCTTGACCATGAATTCTAAATTAAAGTAGAATATTGTATTAAGAAAATGAGCTTCATTTTAGTGATCATCATATTTATAATACTTGAAATGTGGATGAGACTTGATTCATTACATAAATTCCTTGTAAATTATAAGGGTTAGAAACCTTAAAATTTTTTAAATATTAAAGACGTTAAAAACATTATTAGCTAAAATAAAATAATGCTTTAATACTTTTTTATTTTTTAAACTTATACAATTATTTAATCGGTAATACCTTTTAGTTTTAAAACTTACACCCTTGCTAAATTGTGATACCTATTTGTTTTAAAACTTACACCCTTGCTAAATTGTGATACCTATTTAATGTAACGAGTGACCGTGAATATTAAATGCCATGAGCATATGCAACATACTATTTAATCCTTTATTAAAAAAATTATGATATATTAATATTTATTAATGCCACAATCTTACAATTTAGTGTTATAGAACTAAGTTATCTTTTAAGGAATGCCTTTAATATACCACAATGGTCCGAGATAAATGACTTGATCATCAAAAGTAGATCTGCAAATAAAATGATGTCCAAAATAAGAATTATGATGATGATGTTTAACTAGACTAATTGGTTTATTCAACCTTAAAAAAAAAAAAAAAAAATATGTTTGTATTTATCATATTGTTTTTTGAAAATCAAAAGTAGATTAACAATAAAATGATGTACACATTAACCATGATAATGATATTTAAGTAAACTAATTGATTTACCGGACTTTAAAAATATAAAAGATTATGTTTAGACTTTCTTAAGTATCACTTAACTTTTTGTGAACTTTCTTAATCAACTTATTTTCTTATAAGCATTACACATATTATGCTATGAAACACATCGCTTTAATAATTCATAGCTCCTTTTCTTTTATTGGGTGTCGATAAGCGAATTTAATGGCATGCTACAGTGTGAGTGGGATGGAGTTGATCTCTCAACTCTTCATGTATTGTTTTTAATTTTGTGATAATTCATTGAATTTAAATAATACATTAAATATTGACGTAGACCCAACAATCAGGAAATGTGTCTCTTTGCTTGTGAAACTATAGAATGCACACCTCCACTTCCCAAGTTTGCAGTAAAGACCAACGTGGATTCAAAATCCTGGATCCTAGGGCATATCACATCCATGTTTAAATGAGTTTCTTGTAATTAACATATAAACCAGTGATTATTTATTGTCGGTTGTGTGAGATGGGCTCACACAACACAGAAGTCATTCTATTGCGGAAATAGATAATCATTCTATGTTGCAAACGGAAAAATGTTTTGATATCCTACGGATCAGATTCAAAATACTTCGATTGCACTAAGGGATACAACGTTTTATGGGATAAGTTCAAGCTATGAAGATTGTCCGATACCCTCTGAGAAAATGCTTGAATTGTCATATAATTAACTTGTAATTTCTCGGTTGTTAGATAAGGGTAGTTAAGATAATTTAATGGTAGTTAAGATCATGGATAGTCGGTTATCTTGAACCGTTGCAGAGTCGTCAAACGAGGTCCACTTTTGCCCGTCACAGGTGCTCGTAATTTTTTATACGCTTCGTGAAGCCTTCACAGACTCGAGGAGGATCTGCGAACGGGCTGTACATGATTAATTATCATCCGATCTCTTAAGTTTTATCCTTCCTCGAACTAAGAAAAAAAGAAGCCAAGGTATGCATGACCTTTGTCCTCCTTACTAATATTTCCATGACAGTTTCACTAGTCCCTGCAACTTTTTTTCTTGTGCTTGTGCATTCTGCCTGTCTAGATCCTCAAATATGAAGTTTCTGTTGTGTTTTATTGTAAGCAGAAAAATAAGTATAGCCATGGAGGGCTCTAAAAAACGCCGATATGCAGATGCAGACACTTTCTATACAACTGCACCGAGGCCAACTAAAAAGATACGATTTGATCCGGCAATCTCTTCCTCGCCTTTTGCCAGCCCGCCAGGTTTATCATTTGGTGACAGGAATAAGGTTTTGCAGTTTAGATGTCGTTCTGACGAGGTATTGTATTGTCTTTCAGGCCTTCTGCCCTAGTATTTAATGGTCCAGAATAGATTATTAATTATCAGAATGGATAATCTTAATCATCAGCATAGAAAAATAAGGCAGACCATGCTTTTTTATTGGAGACTAAGCAGACATCAAATTGGTGTATGAGGTTCTCTTGTTTGTTTGTAAGACAAGGGATCCTCTCTAGATTTGAACTTGTGATCTTATAGGAGGAAATACATGTTCTTAACCATTAGGATCACTCATGTTATATATAGAATAGAAATAGATTTTATGAATGACCAAGCAGACATCAAATTAGTGTATGAGGCTCTCTTGTTTGCAAGATAAGGGATCCCCTCTGTATTTGAACTTGTGATCGTATAGGAGGAAACACATGTTTATATATAAGTTATATATAGAATAGAAATAGATTTTATGATTGAATGAATGATGATAATTAACCTCCAAAAATATTTTAAAAAGGTAAAAAATTACTTCAATTTCTTTACACATAAAACTAGTCAAAGATTTAAAACTAGTAACTACACACAAACTGTTGTACAGACTTTTAAATATATCATTATTAAAAATACTCAAATTAAAAAAAAAATAAGAAATTACTTCAATTTCTTTTCAATTTCTTTACACAAGGCTAGTCAAAAATTTAGAACTCATGACTACACACAAAGTGTTCTACATACTCTTAAATAAATCATTATTAAAAATACCCAAATTTAAATTATTATAAATTACAATTCAATCTAGATGACAATAACATCAAGAGCTCCTTAAAACAGGAATTATCTTTATAAAAAGTAATATAATATTTAATTAAATAAAACACTTAATATAATACTTGATATTTAGATTATGTTAATCACTACCTTTCTAAACAGTTATTAAACCCATGATATAATATGAGTGAGTCTGTATGCTAATTTATTTATAATCATGGACCATGTTTGAAATAAAATGAAAATTCTTAACCTTGTGCTCAAACCATTATCTGTTGTAGAAAACTTTTTTTTGGTGCTAATCATGGCTGCTGGAAATACATTTTTCATAGATTTTTATCCTCTATGTGAATGATAGATTTTATGCATAAAATTATATTTTTGTTTATTACACACACAGCTGAAGATTCTCAATATAAGCATTCTGTTAACTTCAATTAGAATGTAAGCTTATGTAACGCTGTTAACTTCAATTTATTACGTGCAGTTCAAATGGAGACCTCTGAGCAATTATTTGCAGCGCATACAGAAGGAAATTAACGAAGAAGCTCGTTCGAAGTTCGTTGATCTGCTTATATTCGTACGTTCATCGCCAGGAACTATTCATTTTTAGGCCCTTGTGCTAATTTTTCTAGTACTAGAACAGTACTGTTAGTACGTATGATCTGAATATATATATATATATATATCTTAATCTTAGGTGGGATATGCTTCCAATGTAAGCAACGAGACCGTTCATGCAGCAGTGCGCATTGCTGATCGCTACCTTTCAGTAAAATCACTTAAGAGGCGAAATATAAGGCCTTTTGTGTTGGCTTGTTTGATTATTGCTTCGTAAGTTATTCAGATCCACTACTTAGCTTCGAACTTCTAGCGTTCATTTCTATCAATCTGAATCGAAAATGGCTTATGGTTTCATCCAAAATTTCGGTCTGTGCAGCAAAATGTATGAAGTAGATGGAGAGGTTCCAGGTGCTGCCGAATTAGCCGACCAGGTCAACCTTATTGATGAATATGATGAAACCGAGGTTATCAAATTGAACATACAAATAAAATGCAAAATCTTCATTAACAGTGGTAAAATCTGAAGGTTACATTCTTACTAAGCAAAGATCTGTCATGAGTTTGAGACGTTTCAAATCCTTTCGGGTAGCAATTTCAATTCAAATTCCGGTTCGAATCGAAGCTATCTGGAATTTATATTGGCACCCAAAGGGATTTGAAACTTTTGAGCTCGTGTATGGATCTAACCGATACGGAACGAGCGAAATAACTAATAATATATATTTAGCTATCTACTTCGATATTTTTAGACCTAATTTTATTTTAAAGACTCAGAAGATCAATACCCTGAGCATACGTTTAAAGGCCAACAGGGTTAAAACCTTGGAGGGGTAAGCCTCAATGTTTTCTCTACATTGATCATTAAACTTTGAAGATCGCTCTTCACCTTTAGTAAATCTATCCTAGTGACAAAAGAGGCCTCCGAATAATTTTTTTTACCTAATAAGATCTGTGATTATGCCAAGTCTCCCTCTGCTACTACCTTGAAATTGAAAGATTGTTAACTTTACTTTATTATAATATACAAATCTTTTATACACAGGTTGAGGACATCGTACACTATGAAACTAAGATTCTAATAGCGTTGAATTTCGATGTTATAGCGTTCCCCACAACATTTACTTTTATCAGGTTACTACATAAATGACAATTTCTTATTAATTTTTCTCTGTGTAATGACATGATATTTGAATGAGGTTTCACGCTATAACAAATAAAGGAATTTATACTTCATATTGGACGCTGATAAACTCAATTGATAACAGATACACGCTTTCAATCGCTGAGCCAAAGTCTAGGGTAAATTTTATCTATTTTATCTGATCAGTTTTTTTGCCTTTTTAATTAAATCTGACAACAGATTCTTAGTCTTGATATATTTTTTATACCTTTTTCACATTCCTATGCTCTCTGATCAGATCTTCATTGCAGGTGGAATATTGGAAATTGAAATATCTTGCCGAGTACCTAGCAGAATTGACATTGTTAGATTACAAATTCCTCCGTTACAATGTCTCCTTGATTGCTGCCTCAGTAATATACTATGCCTTGCTAATTCTTAATCCAAAAGACAAGAACCCATGGGTATGAATTATTCACTGTTCCTTTTTTTTTCTTTTTAGTTTTGTTTATCTCAATTCCTATCAAGGATTTTCTCATTCTTCATTGTTGCTGTTCTTATGGCACGTGCAGGACCGAAGCCTCAGAGATTTAACTGGTTATTCTCTGATTCACATGATGGACTGCGTGAAGGATCTCCATTCTCTGCATCGCAATAGAGAGTTACGTGAATATTGTGGTACCTTAGATAAAATATACGGTGTTCCAGAGGTATCGTCAACCATTCCTTTACAAATTTCTAACATAAATCCTTGATCTGTTCAAAACAAAAGGAAAAAAAAAAGTTCCAAACAAAATTCTTTGAACATGTTTATAACAGCATTTGAAATCCCATTTTGCAGTCCAAGTGTGTCGCCATATTGTCTCCACTTAAAGATCTTCCTCCTCCTTTTGACTCTCCAAGCGAAAGGATTAAGTGGAATAGAAGGATATCAATCTGATTTTTTTTTATAGAGTGAGCTGTTTTCCAGAGGGAAAAATGGTATTAGCACGTGATCACAACTTGATAAGTAGGAAGTTAACGTTCCAATAGCATGTACAACACAAAGCAACGGTAGTTTCTTTTATATGGAGATATGAAAGCAATTGATACTGTCTAACGTTTATTTATTGCAAAGGCTACCTGATATGAAGTGCAGGCTCTCTTTCCTATTGTAACATTTTTAAAATACCATATGGCAATTTCATTTATTTGGGAAGATTAAAGCAGTTTACCCTACGTATGTCTTCTTAATGGCTCGTCACTGTAATTCATCCGTTCGAGTTATCTCTCAATATTTTGAGAATATTTAGTAACTCGTAAATTTAATCTGTTAGGTTTACAAGACAGTATTGAGTAAGTGGAACTCCTTTGTGATTATTTAAAAATGAATACCGAAATATGTATATGAAATTAATGAATCTTTATGCTTAATTTAAGTCCCTTCCGACTCCAAACCCTCTTTTATTGGCCTTGGTATTATTCGAGAGTCTCCTTAATATTGTTATCCCACTAATATTTATTAACAATTTGGAGATATTAAAATAAAAGTTAATTTGATTATATTTAAAAATAGCAGAACCATATAATTAAATATGGTTGATACATGTATTAATTTTTGAAGAGTAAAAAAGATAAATAATATTATTTTAGTAATATCATAACGATAAAATTTAAATTTAAAAAATTTGAAACATTAATATTAAAAAACCCATAATTTTAAACCTCTATTTTGCATTAACTGTGATTACCCCTTAGATGACATCAGCAAAATGATTACCTCTTAGATGACACCAACAACAAACGATATATATCTTGCTCATCTCTTAGATGACACCAACAACAAAGGACATATGTCTTCTCTAATAGCCTGGTCGAGGCATGGACATAAGCAAATACTAAAATACATTAAACGTTGATGGTTGGTGGTAAACTCAGTCTCCAAGCACTTGGAATTGAACAGGTAAACTTAACAAGATTCTCATAGAAAACAAAATAATATCATGATTAAAAATCAATATTCTTATTACTCAAAGGGAAAATTACAATAGCCAACATATGCATACAACCATCCTCTCTTCACATACACACTATAGTCCAAGTACTGCACCCTCACCTCTATTGTGTCTTGTTACAAGAATCGATCATAAATAGATCACATGATTACACAACCTTTTCACTGTAGTGTCCATGCATGCACAATCTAAATTTAGTGCATGCAATTGCATTGAAACTAGTTGGCATGTTTTCAACAATCTCCACCTTGATAAAAAATTACCTGATATATCATGCCCAAATCAATTCATCACCTTTCCTACAAGCCAAGAGAATCCAAGAGAAGCCAAACACCATCACTCCATGAACATGCCTACATGATTCACTCTAGTATGGACCATTCTTCCTCCATCAATAACTTGTCTTATAAACTGATGCATTTGTTTCATTTTCATACGTTGGACTATTAGTCAAATGCACAACACTTTGACCACCATAGAACACCTCATCATGTACTTGTCTAAACTTACCCAATAGATCCTTACATTCTTGTAAGACATAACCTAAGGTATATCTCCTCTTGTCCAAATCTCATGAATCATAACCACAGGCTAAATCATTGCAACCATTGGTTGGACTATTAGTCAAATGCACAACACTTTGACCACCATAGAACACCTCATCATGTACTTGTCTAAACTTACCCAATCGATCCTTACATTCTTGTAAGACATAACCTAAGGTATATCTCCTCTTGTCCAAATCTCATGAATCATAACCACTGGACAAAATCATTGCAACCATTGTAGGTGATACAATCACCCATTTCCATGCTCTTCACCTAGTTTTCTCATGTGTCTACTCACAACACCAATTGCATGTGAAATTTTGACCATTTCCCATCACAATCACCAAACTTCCTACTAGCATATAATACTTGAGACATATAACCCTTTTCTTCTTCGTCAGTTAGGACATAAACTTGAATAAATATTACAATGGAAAGCCAAAGGGATTTTAATGGTTTCACATTATTCATACCGAATTTCTTGAGTATCTTCACCACATACTTATGTTGTGATAACCAAAATTACCATCCTTCCTGTCTTTGTATTTCCATGCCCAAAATTTATTTTCCTCTTCCCAGATCCTTCATAACAAACGTCCTAACCAACTGAGCCAACCTATTTATCTCGAAAATTCTTGTGCTTACTACAAGCATAAACTATATTTAATGCCAAGATAATAAATATACAATAAACAAAATGGTTATACTGACTTATTGTAAAATTTGTCCCACCATGCAGGAATCAAACATATTGTATCATTTTCCTAGCATGCTTCAGGCCATACAATGATTCTTGAGTTTGTAAACAAATCTTTTGTTGTGATTCTAAACTAAACTTTTTGGTTGTTCCATTTAAATCCTCTTTTCCAAAATACTCCATGTATAATTATTTTAACATCTAGTTGTACTAACTCAACATCAAGTAACACAACTAGTGCTAACACAACATGAATAGAAACAAGATTTTAACAACTGGTGAGAAACTTTCATGGAAGTATATACCTTCCAAATACCCTTCTTCTACCATTCATGCTTTGATCCTTTCATCATGCTTTGATCCTTTCATCTTTTAGTATGTTTTATTTAAAAAAGGAGATTCACCAAACACCACATCTTTGTGCATGATGATTATGTGGGCAATAGGATCCCACATTTTGCATCCCTTAACATCATCACCATATCAAAGATATACCTATTTGATCTGGGTCTTACATAGAATGTTGATTAAAATATAAGAATCACAACCAAATAATTTCACATTTGAGTAATCACGAGATGACCTATTCATACCTCTTCCACAATCTTCCTATATTTTGCAACCGATGGTGATCAAGTTACCTGATAGAACAACCACTTTTGCCTACAACTATTGTTGCAACTTGGAATTACTGAACATGCCTATTCGATCCCATCTTCCTTGCAATACTTTCCAAGTTCCATGGATATGAGCCTACCTTCATCATATATTCTCGATAGGCCAAGGAGGCCACCTAGGGGAACACCCACCTAGGGCACACAAGTCAATCACCTAGGCGCAACACTTCTTCACCTTTTAATGAGTAATTAAATATATGTAAAATAAATGGTTCCCTTGGTATATAAGGTGAACCAGGACTAAAATAAAGCATTCTTACATTTTCTTCTGAAGCTATGTGTCTTGGTTGTTTTCTTTTCTGAGTTTGCATTTTACATTCATGACAATTTCATTTTTAGGTTTTCTGAAGAATAACCAGTGCGCCTTCCTTCATGGTTGCCTCCTAGTGACTCCATTTTCCATGCCTCCACCTATGAGAGAGAGATTATCTCATTATCTAGCCACTCTATTAGGGAGAAAATAATTTCCTTCGAGTTTTCTAAGAAAGAAGGGAGGGCGCACCAACTGGGGTTTGCGCCCTTGCTAATTTCATATTTGTGGGAATGGAGTGCGCCCTCTTCCATGGCTACACTGGGCTTCTCCCACTAATCCCCAGAGGTCACTCTGAGATCGCCAACACCTCTTTGCTACTCTCAAGTCACCCCGGTTTAGATCCCCATTTGCTTGGTTCACCCAAACTAATGGTGTGCCCCTGTTCAAATTTGCGCCCCGGAGGAGAGTTTTTGGTCAAAAGTCGAGCTATGGCTTGTGTGGTCACCTTATCCTATATATTTCCTTCTTGGGAAGATCAATTGTTATTAGAGCCTCAAGATCCATGGAAAATCTTTCAATCTTGAAGATTGAGCCAAAATAGTTTGGGGGCTTTCATGAAATAATGCAGAGTTTGCTCATTCCAGGGTTTCCATTTTATGAAAGAAGATCCACAGATCTCATATGCCCCAAGGGCGCCCACATCTCCATTTCCATAGAGAGGAACTCCATAGATTTAAAACAATACATATCTCTCCCTCTGGACTAGTTCAAGCTCCATTGCCTCAGGGTTTTGATTCCTCTGTTCTCAAAACAGAGTCCTTTGTTCAAAATTGCAACCTAGGGGCACCTTTTCTCTTCAACTCGCCTCACAATGCCTCCACAAAAATATCCTTTGGTAGTTGACTCGGATTCCAACACAACAACTCTTGTCCAAGATCTTGCCTTCATCCTCAATGAGTAGCTCAGAATGCAAAAACAAAACAATCCAGATCCATTCTGGTTGGACACTCGAATCCGTCTACCCAAGTTTTTTAGGAAAACAAATGATGAAATGGTGGATTCTTGGATCCATATCCTATCCACCTATTTCAATGCATGTCCAGGCCTTACCGAGGAAAGAAAACTCTAGATTGTCACCTTGCAATTAGAAGTACTGGCACAAACTTGGTGGGATACAGAGCAATTGAAGACCACATTTGTGATAGAGATTAGGGATGCTCCAGAATTCTCTACTTCAAAACCCATCAAAAAATGGGCTCGACTTTATGAAGCTTTGAGAAATCGCTTCTACCCACCTGGGTATGTGCAATACTTATGGATCAAATGGCACCAACTTTGACAACTCCCTTCATAAGGAGTGCAAGGCTACATATACTTCTTCTACACAATGTAACTCTTACTTCATGTTCCAGATCTGGAAGAGGTACTCATATTAAAATTTTTTGCTGGTTTATTAATTCAATTCCGTCAAGAAGTAGAGTTGCTTGAAAATCCAACTTTAGATAAAACATTTCAGAGATCTTTGGGTATAGAAAGGAAAGTCACTCCTAGAGGTCATATTCCTCAGTCCCACCCTTACACCACCCCCCCACCTCTCAACCATCCAACTCCCATCCCTCAACCTGCTTTCCACCTCCTCCTACTCAAAAACCCACACCCAATACAACTACAAGGACACCCTGGTGCTCATTCCACAAAACTACTTCACACAATTCATTAGATTGTTGAATACTCCAAAATCTAAAAACCAACAAAACTCTATTCACTAAGCTCATTGTTCCTTCCCAAGTAGAAGATACCAAAGAAGTTCCTCTGGACAATCCCACAGAAGTAGATCCCTCATTGATTCTAATGAACCAGGAAGATTTGAATGCTTCCACCCAACCCCTCTTCACCCATAATTTCCAAACCAAAAACGCCTTGGCTTTACTGATTATGGACAATAGAAGCCAGAGAAATTTGGTGTCTCAAGCCCTTTTCAACCACCTTAATCTTGTCACTACTCCACATCCACAACCCTATCAACTCGGATGGGTCCAAAAGGATGGCCCTCACCTCCTAGATTCCAAGCTTTGTCTAGTCACTTTCATCATAGGCAAATTCAAAGATACTGTCCTCTGTGATGTCTCCCCCTTGGATTATGTGGATTTGTTGCTCGATATCCCATACCAAACCCAAAGAAATGCTATCTATCTAGCCAAATCCCACCAATACAAAATTTCCAAAGAAGGCCACACTTATATCTTAACTACAACAAAACCCAAACCCCATTCTACCAAAGAAAAAATCCCACATGTACACTTAAACCAATGTGTCTCTCTCTGTTTGGTGCACCCAATAACACCAAACAATACAATGCACCATGTTCCTGAAACTATGACTCCCCTCCTCCATGAGTTCACAAAGGTATTTCAACCTCTGGAGGGACTTCCCCCCTCCCACCACATTGACCATTCCATTCATCTCATCCCTAGATCTGCCTTACCTAACACCCCTACTTACCAGTCGGCCCCAACAAAAACAGAGGAAATAGAAAGACAACTGACCGACCTCATCAACTATGGCCACATCCAACATTCATCTTCTCCCTGTGCTTCTGTCGCCTTTCTCATCCCTAAAAGTGATACCTCATAAATGTGCCTTGTCACTAATTACCAAGCCTTGAAAAAAGACACAATAATTTTTTTTTACCCCCTTCCCTAGATTGAGGAACTACTTGACACCATCCAAGGAGCTAATTGGTTTACTAAATTGGATTTGACATTCGACTACCATAAAGTCCGAATGAACCCAGATGATGTTTGGAAAACAATGTTCAAGACCAAATTTGGTCTTTTTGAGTGGAAAGTCATGCCTTTTGGTCTCACCAATGCCCCAGCCACTTTAATGAGGCTCATCAATGACATCTTCAGAGCACATTTGGGTTGATTTGTGGTCATCTACTTAGATGGAATTCTCATCTTCAGACGAAAATGGGACACTCACATGCAACATGTCCGACAAGTTCTCCAAATTCTCCAAGAACACAAGTTGCAAGTCTAAGAGAAGAAATCATATTTTGGTCAGACTTCAGTCCCCTATCTTGGCTTTGTGGTCATCTCAGAGGGTATTCAACTGGAACTGCTCACATCCAAGCATTGAAACAATGGCCTCTACCTTCTTCAACTAAGGAGCTGAAAAGCTTTTTGGGTGGCATCAATTTATATCATAATTTCATTCCCTCTTTTTCAAATATTACTTGACCTTTCCATCAACTCTCAAATACTTCTTCTACATTCATCTGGACCAAAGAAGAAACTACTCACTTTGCTCATCTCAACAACACCCTCTGATCATCCCCTGTTTTACATCTACCAAACCTCTCCCAACCCTTCGATATTGAGTATGACGCCTCATAATATGCTATTGGTGTCGTACTTAAACAGGGAGGACACCCCATTGCTTACCACTCTGAAACCCTATCCGAGGCAAAGAAAAATTACAGTACTTATGACAAGGAATTTTATAGTCTGGTGCAAGCACTCAAACAATGGAAGCATTATTTGTTGGGTAAAGAAACCATTGTGCATATCGACCACCACCCTTTGATTTTCATCAACTCTCAATCGAAGATTCAGGAACAAAGGCACCTTAAGTGGGCCTCCTACATACAACAATTTCACTTAGTCATCATATACAAGAAAATAACTTCTAATAAAATGGCTGATTTTCTAAGTCAACCTACACCAACTTTCAAGAGATTTGGGAATCTTTTCAAATACCCACAGTGATCAATCAGACCCCCTTACTAAACTACACTATCCAGGATGGGTGGCTATATAAGTTGAATTTGCTATGCGTTCCACACTCAGAAGACCACCTATTTCTCATCAGGGAACCGCATGCTTCAGCCTATGGGAGACACTTCGGGACCACAAAGACCACCCAACATCTGCAATGCCATTTTCATTGGCCTTCCATCACTACTACATATTGTAAAAATTTTGACGTTTTATTTGCAGTGTAATGGACAAAATTGTCCATATTGTCGCAAAATAGAGGAAATTTATAAAAACAAAAATTCATGTTGCCCGATAACGTCGCTCTTTCCACGTTAACATCGTTCTTGCCATGTTAACATCTCTCTTGCCACGTTTTCCACTAGAACGTCTCTCTTGTCATGTTTTCCATTGGAACGTCTCTCTTGCCACGTTTGTGAAGATGTATGTCGCAATTTCCACGTTAATGTCGGTCTTGCCACGTTAACGTCGGTCTTGCCACGTTAACGTCGCTCTTGCCATGTTTTCCACTGGAACGTCGCTCTTGCCACGTTTTCCACTAGAACGTCACTCTTTCCAGGTTTGTGAATATGTATGTCGCAATTGCCACGTTAACGTCGCTCTTGCCAAGAAGGTTTTCCAGTGACCATCTTCCAGAGCATCTTTGCCCCCAAGGCCAGATTTTGAACTCTGGTTTTTTTAAAATTGAGTCCCCCTTCCAGGAAGGGCTTTGAAGTTTTTTCCCAGCTTATCAAGTGCAACTTCCTTCTTGCTTGCCTTCCTCCTTCCCACAAGAAGTGTCTTTGGAAAGATTTGATTCTTTGGATGACTGTGGCAGGGGCTAACAACAACGAGCTCTAGTAGATAGGGATGCTAGACACCACGGACTTTATCAGAACTACCTTCCCTGCTAAATTTAACCAATTTAACGGGTGGGTTGTGACCCGTTGAGGACATCTTTGTAGGTTTCCTAGTCCCTCTCATCTTTTTTTGTTTTCCTGCCCCTTCCTGTTTTCTTTGGGGTGACCCAAACTTCGTTTGCCTCGTCTGAATCGCTACCTATGGAGATCTCCCCTTCCTCTATGTTCTGATTTCCTTCCAGTCTGTGGGGGGAGTTATTTTGCGCCCCTTCTTCTTCTGTTGGTTGGTTTCCTTTGTCTTCGAAGTTTTGGTCTCCTTTTGCTCCCTCTTGCGCTTCTTTACATGGAATTGGTTCTCCTTCATCCACTTCTTTAGCCATGATACTGAAGTTGTTCTCCGTGTCCTTGGTCCTTGAAGATTTAGCGTTCGGTGGGACTGTCTGTTCATTTCTTTGTCCCTTCAGTTTGGATTTCCCCTTCCGGGCCTGTTGCCAGCCTTCTTCCCATGCTTTCTCTGTGGGGGGATTCTTTGGGCAGTTCCTTTGGAAGTGGCCATATTCGTGACATCCTCCACACTTGAACGAGAGTTGTTCGTAATCCAGCTTTTGGAAGTGGTGCCAGTCATCGACTTTTAGTTTCATTGCTTAAGGTAGACCTACCTCTAGATCCACCTCCACACAGATCTGTGCATAAGAGTACTGGTCTCTTGGCTCTGCTCGGTCAATGTAGCGTCCTAGACCATTCCCTATTGCCTGAAGCGATGTGGGGTTCCAGCAGTGAATCGGCAGGTTAGGGAGTCTCACCCAGACTGGAACATACTTGGGGACTTCTGAAGCAGGATCAAAGCTTGGGGTCCATCGGTTTAAGTAGAGTCCTTGGGTGCCCATGAAGTACAGGCCATTTTTGAAGATCATATCTCTATCCTCCTAAAAGATAAATTCGAAAATGAAGTATCCTTGCCCGATCGCATAGCATGTAACACTACTTGTGATTAGCGGCCTCTAGTTTCGCTGTATCTAGTTGTCTGTGGATCTGGTTGAGGGCCAAAGGCCCATGAACTAACCAACCAGTCTGCGTTCAGAGAGGGAAAGGTCTACTTTCATTGGAAGTTCGGGAAGAAGATCGATCTCTGGAATAACGTCTAATTTCTTGACAAAGCTCGGGGGTGCTATGGAGGTCGGCCTCTTGCTGCAAGCTGCAACCAACTTTCTAAAGGAGGTGGAGGGGGAAGGAGGGGGCGGCAACTCCCCTCCTTGAGCTTCCATGGTGACGCACAAGAGAACCCTAGGCTTTACCAGGGCACGAGGTCAAGACGCGATCAATTTCTTTTTCGGTCCGAGTTTTTTAGAAGAGTTTCATAGATCCCTGATAGTCAATGTTATCTTAAACCTTAAATTAAGTTAAAATCTTTAAATCTAGCGGTTTTAGGACTTATGGATGTTTCTATGTAGAAGGGCCAATATGGGAGCAATTTATGTTAAGGTCTCATATAGGTAAAGGAAACTAGACTTGAGAAAGAGCCTTAGAAAGATATTGTGCGATGATATGTTGGAACCTACATAAATCCCGAGGGATCCTTTGTAAGGTTGGGACATGAAGTTGACTTAATGCATAGGTGAAAAAATATCAACTAACTACCATTGATGATCCCAATTATCTATCTCTTTTGTTTCGCTATATTCAACTAGTGAGAGGGGGCAAGTTAAAGTATGTTCAAGTTGGTTGGGAGACATCGAGACAAAGGGAAATTCTCACTCTTTACTAGGTAGTAGGGAAAACATCACAAGTATATTAATAAATAACTTTCTAGGTGGAGTATAAGAGGTATCAACCTAATGAGAGCCAACAAGAGATTGAGAGGTTGAAAAGAAGGAGGTGAGAAATTGAGAAGCTACCCTAAGGAAATTGTCCACCAAATCAAACTCTAAAGGGGTGCTCTTAGGAGGTCATGTGAAAGTTTTGTGTGAGAACAATTCAAGAAGAACCTATGTAAGGTTTTGTAAGAGGGTGACTCTTACTGAATAAGGCTAAGGTTAAGATCAATACCCTAGTTGTGCACTGCCATTTAGTTTACGATAATATCACCTAGACTACACAACTTGGTTATGTTAATATCACCTAAGCTAAACTTAGTTTACGAGAATAACACGTAAGTTTATTGTGAACATAAATGAAATTAGGCAAAATAATATATTGACGATCCATCAACATGTGGCTAAACTAAAATTGGGAAAATGTCTAAGGTTCAAGGTGTAAGGATTGGTCCTAATTAATGCTAGATGAAATGGTGAATGGATGAAGGTCAACAAGAGAAGCTTGGACAATGAGAAGAAAAAGGAAAGGAGTGATCAATGAGGAGGATATTGACGAACAAGGTGGATGAAAAAGGGTTCGATAATGTTAACCCATAAATGCTAGTCATGATGGTTGAATATATCATGATGTAAGATTCCACTGATGAAGCCAAAACCCTATTAATGGGAGTTACTATTGATGATGAAGACCTTAAATCTTGTCAACATCAAAGACATAAAATCTAACGACAATGTCTCCAAGACCCATCATGTTAGTGATAGCCACTCAAGCATGTTGACATTAGTCATGAGGATTGCTATGAGTTGAAATGCCATAATGATCTACAAATATTTTCAAGAGGTTTGTTTATTTTAGACTAGTGCTAGAATTCATTAGGCATGGATTCATAATGTACCATACCTAACAACATAACTCGCTATTTAATATGAAGGCGAAACTACTACTAAAGAGTTCATGATGGAATGCATTTAACATTTCAATGTGATAACCACAGAATCTTGCTAAAGACAATTTTACAACATAACACATCACTAAATATGAGCAATCAACACAAACAAAATCTCTACACGCAACTATGCCAATACAAGAACAAATAGTTGGATCAACTACTCATTTTAGTGGTCAATATAACGACCCCCAACCCTTGTTCAATTTGTCTTCAACAAATAAATAGACAAACCACACATATGCATCCAACCATTTGAAGATGGCATTGCATTAATGATGATCTACTATCTTGGGAGGGGTCGTTACCTGATCAATTTCCATAAGCCTGGATGTATTACTCTAAGAAAACCAAAGGAAGGCTCCATGAATCTCGTTCTATGACCCAAGAAGAGTTGTTTCTTTAATCAAGATCCATGATCAAA
>JZKD02S2085604.1:321052-342705 GCA_000966675.3 Picea glauca
AGGTATCAGGTTAATTGTTGTCAAGGTGGAGATTGTTGGAAACGGTGACAACAAAACTTATCCGTGAATAGGATTCTAGATCCTATAAACCAGGATTGGTTGTAACCAATGCACCTAAGTTAAACTATGGATGAGATTACATTTATTAATCAGTTTCTAATACATTGCTATAAATTTGTATGCCCGTAGAGGCTGAGAGTGTGTCTGAGAGGAGTGAGCCTGTCTGTAATCTCCATTAGCTGAATAATAAGATAACCGATACCAATGCTTGGTGGACGTAGCCCAACCTTTGGGTGAACCATGTAAATTGTTGTGTTTTGTGTTTGCATTTGTATTGATTGTCTTATGATAATTTGTGTTTCCGCACTTGCAAATTACAACAGTAACCAGTCATGTGTATAACTCTTTTAATCCGAAATCCATTAAATAGTATAGTGGAGACCAGAGAAGATTCCACTGGGGAGACGATACATCAATTAAATATAAATATTAACCGTAGTTAACAAACCGCCTTTTTTTTTAAATGTGTCAGATGAGCAGCTTACTTCGTATAAATCATGATGTCAAAAATTGAGGGCAAGTATGGTGGTGTCAGATGGTCAGATTGATAATCATAACAATTTTACAAAATTATATATTCATATGAATAATCATATCATATAACTCGTAGTAAAGACCAAACTTTGAAGCCTTCAAAATTTTGCATAGCTGATAGAATTGCTAGTGTAAAACATCATATCAAAGCTTGAGGGCAAGTCTGGTGCTGTCATAGCAATCGAATTGATTAATCATATAAAATCTATAAAATCATGTGTTTTGGTGATGATGTGGATGTTATAGATTAATAGAAAACATCTCCAGTTATGGTAAGATATTCCTAATATTGTAGCATAAATATTATGTTACAGAAAGAGCATGGCCGCAGGATTCAAAATTACGACCAATGTAAATGAGTGAAAAACAAAAACGATTCCATTAAAATGGATTATATGATTTTATGATCGGAGTCGCAGAGCAATTTATGATGGAAGTACAGATCGATTAGCTAGTAAGCACGTGCCGGTGGATGTTCGGTTGATGCAAAAGAAAGACAGAAGATTCATGCAACTTCGCTTCTGTTATGGTCGAAGTCTCTATAAATACCACAAGAGAATCGAGCTATGAGTGTGAGTCGTAGTCTGTTTGCGGGTAAACTCTCGTCTAAAATAGTGTATCTTTTGCAAAACAAAAACGATAAAGATGTTTGGTGATTGTACTTCTGCAAAAGAAAAAGAAAAAAAGATATTTAGTAATTGCTTGTCCGACAAAGAACTGGTTGAACTTTTCATTTTTGTTTCAATATAGTCTAGGAGGGTTGGAGTTTAAGAGGATCCCAACCAAGGTTAATCCTTTCGAGCTTGTCCTGACTATTTGACCATTAATCTAATATGAAATGAAAATGATATAAATCCTAAGCATGAACCGTGCCAGGACGTCTTTCGTCTCCCTACACATTAAAAACCGATCACCACACACCATATGTTGTAATGTAATGCAATGCACTGGACCCTAGAGAGCTCGAAGCTTGGAAATTTCGATATATGTCTACTTTCTACGTTTATTTCTGGCGAAGAGAACCCTTTGATCATAAATAGGATGAGGAATGAACATGTAATTAAATAATTAAAGAAATGAAAGGCTCATCCACGTCTAGGTACATATGAAACGCCAGTCCATTGCCACGTGCATCGACGACCAGGTATATATGAAACGCTGATTCAAAATAATCGAACGCGGATCCAAAATAACCCACTTCCAGGTACATACGAAA
Source organism: Picea glauca (assembly GCA_000966675.3). Classification (NCBI taxonomy): domain Eukaryota; kingdom Viridiplantae; phylum Streptophyta; class Pinopsida; order Pinales; family Pinaceae; genus Picea; species Picea glauca. Next base: position 322,863 of record JZKD02S2085604.1, read on the forward strand.
TGCCAGTCCATTGCCACGCCTAGGTATTTATGAAACGCGCCATCCTGGTAAATATGAAAATCTAGTCTAAAATAACACCTTAGGACATCTGTCCTCCATTGCCACACGCATACAGTCCAGGTAAATATGAAACGATAGTTGAAAATAGCACCTGTGATACATAAATGTATAAATGTATGGGAGAGATGGATTTACTAAATTATGATTTGTGGAAATTGATAATTCAGTGTAGTAACTTGTTAATCATGTTATGTAAATGAGAAAAAGTAAACATCATGAACGAACAAATTTAAAAACGCAAGAGAGTTAATGTGATCAATATAGCCAGAATCTTCATTTTCTGAACATTGATCAAATGTATAAATGTATGGGAGAGATGGATTTACTAAATTATGATTTGTGGAAATTGATAATTCAGTGTAGTAATTTGTTAATCATGTTATGTAAATGTGAAAAAGTAAACATCATAAACAAACAAATTAAAAAATGCAAGAAAGTTAATGTGATCAATATCATTTATTGATTTCAATGTAAAACCAAAAATATACCAGCATCTTCATTTTCTGAACATTAAATCAGATTTTATAATTAAAAGATTGATGAATCCATGTATTCCAATAGGGGGCGTATTTATCAATTTTAAAACTATTGTAATTTACTCTTAACTTAAATTGTAAATCTACTGATCCATTCTCTCTATATTAAGATACTATCATACAAAAGATTTTCCTAAAAACATTTCCCACTCAAAATCTAATAAAAGTTATAGGCTTTTAACTTTATGGTAAATCATTCAATTTACCTCTCATCTTATCCCAATGCTTATAGTCATTTTAAATTCAAATGATGTTATTTGAGAGGATAAATAAGTCTCATGTAACAATTGATCTATATCTTTGTACACTCGAGTGAAAGGAATTTGTAGAGTCAATCTATCCTTAGAGGTAACTTAGATTTATAAAGCACAATATTAATATTTTCTCTTAATTCCTGAATATCCCAACTTTAGATTGGTTAAGGTTGGTTAAGGGGAAGTAAGCAAAACATGGATATTATTAATATGTTCTTTTTGTTTAAAAACCTTTGTAATGGTGTAAATGAAATGAGAAGTCACAAGAAGTGGGTAACAACACCTAAATACTCTCAGCGCAAACACTGGTAAGGAGCCTTGTGCCAGTAATGATACGATTGACTATCGGTTAAACATACGATTTCCCAATTAAATTTCACTTTTAGTTCCAGATTTACGGCCAAAATCTGGTACTGATAGTCATCCAGAGTTCAATAATATTTGGAAATGCCACCCGGGCGAAATTCCGAGTCCAAGCCTGGCCTGGAAATTTAAAATTTAAAACAACCCACCCGTCAGAAGGAAACTTGTCAACATGGCACGTAACTTCAGAGTGACGCAAGGTAAAATTGTTAACTAGTTACGCCGAAAGGCGTATACCTATTGACAATGAGCACAATTAATCACCTTTTAATCTAAAATTCCAATCTGATGGTTAACAATTGAAGATGCTGGCATATTTTTAGTCGTCCTCCCAAATCAATGAATGTGATTTATTTTTCATAACTTCCTTGTATTTCTGAATGCATCCGTTAACCTGTTTACTTTTTAACATTTACCTAATCATATTAAAAAATCACTGCAGCACTATATAATTGCCATGTTTAAATGATTAACCTTTCATATTACCATTTCGATTTCCTCAACTATCCAAGCGTTTGATTTTCTAACTACCTGTAGGTTTGATTTTCTAGCTAACTGTGCATTTGATTTCCTCTGAGTTTGATTTTCTAACTACCTGTGCGTTTGATTTCCTACCTCGGATTTAAGCAGTCCGCCCATTCTAACTACTTGTGTTTTCGCCACGGATTTAAGCAGTCCGCCTATTCTCTACCACCGATTTCCTACCACGGATTTAAGCAGTCCTCAGCCACGGTTTTGAGTGATTTCCTTAGCTGTCCTTTTGTTAACAGGCCTTTCGCGTTAATCAGCCACGGTTTTCAGTGGCTGTGCTAGTAACTAGTAACTCAACAATCAGACAACCGTGACTCTCGAGATACCCGAGACATTCAAGGTACGGGGTTGCAACAATTTGGATCTCATACGTACTCAATCCGCAGACGAGCATACCCATTCCGCAGCGATAAGTAGGAAGAGTAATACCACAAGTTAACCATGACATGGTGGAAACTCGAGCGAGTTCCGAGAATGAAAATCGATAATTCAACGATACCAAAATCTTAAAAATCAGAAAAACACAAATGATAAAACAACGATTCCGGCTAGTTATATAAATTTACAACCCTAAGAAATTATAGTTTGAATATCAATTACGTTTATAAAAAAACCATACGGATTCAATATTTCGGAGTGCCATTAGTTTTAAATATCTTACGAAATTTTTCTTATTCTAAAATATAAATTGATTATACTCAGGCCATCCGAAATTTAATTTATAATATTATTCAATGTACAAAGACCCTACGAGTTACTAATTCTGTATTTATACATTAACTTTATAGCGATCTTAACCAATTCAAATTCGGGATGCAATTTGTTTCACAACAATTTACAAACTTTAAATATCTGATTGCAATAAAGCTTGATAGTGCCCAACGAATATTTAATTCAGGGGTTTTAAAATAATTGGTAGCGTTAAAATAAATTAATTCCATTGCTCCAATCAAAACTAATGCGTGACCATCACGAAAATTTGATTCGGGATTTACATAATACATGACAACGACTATAACTAAATTCCAATTCAAGTTGCATATTCTTGAGTGCGACTATATAACCTTCGAATTCAGGAACTATGAAGTAATGGTAGCGATTAAATAAATCCATGCTCTGATTTCATAAACAAAAATTGCCAATGAACTAACAATTTCCATAATTTCGATTTATACATAAATTTGCAGCGAACAAACTATTCCATAATTCTGATTTTGTGCATAAATTGGCAGCGAACAAACAAATTCCATAATTCTGATTTGCTAATAAATTGGAAGTGAACAAATAAATTCCATAATTCTCATTTTGTACATAAATTTGCACTGAAGAACAATTCAAATTTTTAGACTACTTGGAAATTATACTCTAAAATTTACCATACTAGGATACAAATCTACTCTTAAGACAAAATGATATTTTATAAATAAAATACCGGAGCCAATGATGATGGCTAATGGAGGATTTACTTCAACTTGGACTTGCACTCCTTGTTACTTGAGCTTTCTAATCACATAGACTTCACCGTACCTCTCATACAACGTTAAGGGTACTCTTCTTCCCCCTTATCCCCCAAGCCGCAAAGGGGACACACACAAGAAACCAACAAATAATATCTCCAAGGCTTGCCTCGCAAGGAAGAGCTTCTACTCTTTGAGCAAGCATGTATCCCAACTCTCACAAGTAAAACATTACCAAGAATAAGTGGGATCCATTTCCTTTCTACACCATTTTTTTATAGAAATTTCTCATTGACACATGTCCTCATGAACAAATAATTAACTTTTTAGATTAAATTAATTATGATTATTCACCCGCACACTTTTTACACTTTCCCCACACAAGTAATTACAATTTTTATTTTATTTAAAAACCCAATTTCTCTCACATTCCCCAATGTGTTCCTATTTTCTCTCTTATCCCTTTGTTCTCCAAATTATCATTTAATTATCATTTAATGAGTGCCTCCTAACTAGATCTTAGTTAGAGTTGGATTATGAGTCTTCTTCTAGTTAGACTAGTTGTAGGTTGAATCAAAATTCTATTCTATGTACACTTATTCTCTCAAGTTATTATTTATTTCAATTTAAAAATCCATTTTATTAATTTCATGCACACATGTGCATTTTATCCAACCTTTAAATTGTATTCCCCTTTTTCCTAGAGTTTGATTATATTCTTAAATCTTTTAACTTATGTCTTAATTCATTTAGTCCTCTAATTAAATTTAGACTTAGACTTAGAATTGGACTTTTGTTGGGCATTATAACTAAAAATTTTCTATTTAAATTAATTATTTTATTCCAACAAGGTCTAATCATTTCAATATTTTCTAGGCCACCTAGATTTATTCACTCGAGTTTTAATTACACGATGTGTCCGTTAAGATACACCTTCATGCTCCAAGGGTGACACTCGCTTTATACTAGTTTTGGAAGTTTGTCTAACCCTTGGATTCAACAATCCACTCGGTCGACCTTGTGAGAGACTAAGGAATTCTAAGGAATCAAAACTCTTCCTTATTGCATTCCGCTTATAAATATTCATGAGCAGCTGTCTTAGTCCTCCCTCACAACATCATGGTCCTATTGAACTAGATAATCATTAACTTATCGTTCATACCACGGTGTTAGTGCTAGTAGGTTGTGACAAGGACATTGTCACACCTCTCCCTCAAATGTCTTGTTTTTTTGCATGATCCCTTTCCTCCTTCTGTGACACATATTAGCAAGCATCATTAAGACTTCATCCACTCACAAAAACACTATCAAAAATCCATATAGATAAATCATACTGAAATCAATCATGTATCACATGTGCATAAAATGAAATACTCAAACAAATACAATCCAGTCCCTGATTCAATTCAGAGTCCAAGGAAGTGCATTGATTCTATCAGTGTACATAACCTGTAATGTGTCTTACATAGTCAGGAAAACTCGTCAATAGTATCTTCCAATACATATAAATCAATACAACAATAAGTCACAATACATCATCATCATCATCATGTATAATCCAAAATCGAAAGGAAATCATAATGTACCATAGCTGGATAACTTACACGCAAGTGTCCTCAAAGAATAAGTCAATAAAAATGTGCTCACTAGAATGAAATGTTACATACACACCCTCTTGTTTTAAACTTTGTCTCAAACTTTGTACAATATATAAATGAAAGTAAAAAAAAAATAGCATACATATATCTACATATTTAATCCATCAAACAAGTAAGGAAACTGTTGGCACATCTCATATGCATCCTCCCAGGTATCCAAATGTGTATTATAGTTGTCCCACTAGACCTTGACCTGATCGACTATTTTAAATTGTAGTTGTTGAATGCGATGGTATATAATGCATATTGGCTCCACCATGAGCACATCCTCATCTGACACCTACAAATAACTCATGTCAATAGAATGTGACAGATCACTAATATATTCTCATAAAAAAGATACATGAAATACATCATGCCTATGACTCAAAGAATCAGTAAAGGCTAGTCAATAAAAAATGGGCCATTTTTTTTCCACAACCTCGAAAGGTCCCGCAAACCTGGGAGAAAGTTTATCGCCCTTTCCAAACTTGATAAAACTCATGTGTGGTTTTACCATCAAGAAACAACTGTCACCAACTTCATAATTGAGATCAACATGATGTGCATCAACATAACTTTTTTTCCGATCCTTTGCTTCTTTAATCCTCTATCTTATCAATTTCATATGTTCAATTTCATTGATCACTTCTAGTCCTACCAACACCCTATCCTCAATTCGATCCCAACTCAATGACGTCTGAAACGGTCTCTCGTAAAGAAACTCAAATTGTGTCACATTAATCGTACTGTGGTAACTGTTGTTGTATGTAAATTCTAGCAATGGAAGGAAGTCTTTGCAACGTGTATGTTGGTCCTTTACATACATACTCAACATATCCTCCAGAATTTGGTTCGGTCTCTTTGTTTTTCCATATGTCTCAGAGTGGTATGTTGTACTAAAATTCAGTTGTGTTCCCAATGCTTCTTGGAAACTGGTCCAAAATCGTCTTGTAAACACTGATCCTCGATCATATATGATTCTTCTTGGTACACCATGTAATATCACAATCTTTCTAACAAAAACTCTAGCTATGTATTGTTCCTGATATGTCGTACGCACTAGAAAAAAGTGTGAACTCTTCGTCAGAGTGTCAACTACCACAAAAATAGAATTGTGTCTCCTTGTCGTTAGTGGAAATCCCATGATAAAATCCATTGAAATGACCTCCCATTTTGATTCAATAATAATGCGTGGTTGTAACCATAGATGATTTTAGGGGCTAAATTTCGCTCATGGGATAATTTTCCATGGTTTTTCCAAAAACGAGATTCGTTATTTTAAAAATGATTCTCCCAAATTCTATAGGATAAAATTATTTTACCTTAAAAATCGCCAAAATTTTATACAAACTATATAAAATCCTTAGAATTTTGAATATTTTTACAAAAATATCGCCAAACATTTATAGTTGGCATATGAAGGATTAGTACGATTCGCCAAGGTTTCTATCTTTTAAAATATATTTCCATCCTTAAAATCATCCCTGGTTGTAACAATCCTGCTATATGTTTATGTTCAGCCTTCACTTGCTGACATTATAGAAATCTCTCCATGTAACTAACTATGTCTTCTTTCATTCATTTCCATATGAATAAAGACTTACGGTTTTCCTTCATATTCGTGACTCTCGCGTGAGCCATGTACACTGCTTTATGCACTTCACTCAATATAAAACTTATTAATTCGTTGTTAGATGGTACGTAAATTATGTCATTAAATCTCAACAATCTGTCGTTATCCAATGAGTAACCTTCAAACTTTGGTACCATCATGGTATTTTATCCAATATTATCCTTAAGCTATTTATACCAATCATCTTCTATCTATAAAGTTATAATCATTTCTCGAAGATTCATCTTAAGAGGTATTAACAAGAATATGTGTCGTCTCCTACTCAATGCATCTTCTACTCTATTCATAATTCCATTAATGTAAGTAATTTTAAAGTCATATTCTCTAAGTAGTTCTAACCAACGCCTCTGTCATGCATTCAAGTCAATCTGCGTAAATATATGTTGCAATACACAATTATCTCTCTTTAATTCAAATTTTCATCCAGTAAGATAATGTCTCCAAACTATCAAGGCATATACAATTGCTAATAAATCTAATTCATGCATTGCATAGTCCTCTTCATGATTTCTGAATTTCCTTGAAATGTAAGAAATCGCTCAAATGACTTGCATCAAAACTCCACCTAAACATTCCTTGGATGCGTCTATTCATACCAATAACTTTTTGTCCATGTCGGTGACCTTTAGTATCAGCGATTTCGTTAACAACTCTTTGAGATTTTGAAATGCTTCTACGCATTTCTCATCCCATATGAACTTTTTGTTTTTCTTTTGCAATTTCATTATTGGATTTTCTATCCTCTAAAACCTTCGATGAACCATCGATACTATCCTGCTAAACCCATAAATCTACGTACTTCTTGCATGTTTTTTGGTGTTGTCCATTACATAATGGCCTCTATTTTTTTTGGATCCACAATAATACCTTCACCAAATATGATATGTCCCAAGAAATGAATCTTCGATTGGTAAAAAGAATATTTTGATAGGTTCCCATAGAATTTGTTTTCTCTTAGACATCGTAGAACCAATCTTAGGTTCTTGTCATGTTCTTCTTTCATCCAATAATATATATTTATTTCATCAATAAATACTTGAAAAAACTTGTCCAATTATTCACGGAACGCCCAATTCATATAACTCATGAATACCCCCAGGGCATTTGTCAGTCCAAACGGTAAACTGTTGTCAAACAATCTCAAGTCAATCTTCAAAAATACCATTGTTTCATTCATCTGATCAAATAAATCATCTATTCTTGGCAACGGATATTAGTTCTTTATTGTCTCCTTATTAAATTGATAATAGTCAATAAAAAGTCTCCATGATCCATCCTTCTTTCTCGCAAAAATAACTAGTGCACCCCATGGCGACACACATAGACGTGTAATTCCCAAGTCCAACAATACCTTCAATTGCATTTTCAACTCCTCCAATTCACGCATTGACATCCGGTATGGAATTCTCTCTATCGTTTCGGTTCCAGTTTTCAAGTCTATTTTAAACTCCAACTCTCTCTCGTGTTGTAAACCTGGAAACTCTTCTGGAAATACGTATGCAAACTCTTCTACTATAGGAAGGTTTTCTAATCCTTCTGGATCACCCTTTTCATTTACCGCTAAGATTGAATATAAATTGCATCCCTTTCACATTCTCTTCTACAATTGTACGAAAGAAATAAACCTCAAGGAAACTCCCTGGTTTCTTCCTACAATTACTTTACTCTGTGCCAAATCATCCATCAAAATCAACCATTTCGTCTTACAGTTAAGAATCGCATCATGCGATTCCAACCAGTCCATGCTTATCACTATGTCATAATATCCTAAGATTGTGACGTATAGGTTGGCCTTCATTACAAAATCTCCCAATTTAATGCTACAGTTTGTAACCTTTCCTCCAACCTTATGTTTGGCACCTGATGCCATTTCTACATATCTAAGGTCGTCTTTCTTAACTTCCTTTACCTTAATTCTCTTTAGCGTTGCACTAGAAATAAATCTATATGTAGCTCCTCAATATTTGATTGACAATCGTACCTGACGTCTCTAGCACAGTGTACTGGTTCTCAGCTTAGTGGTTATTGTAACGACCCCCTCTTTACGACTACAAGCGAAGAAACAGTGCAATTTTTTTTTTTTTAAGGAAAGAAGGCGACGCCGACAAAAGTTTAACCACACCACTGACAACAAATGGAATCACGCAGTCCAGGAAACAAGAAACTATGAATCCACTCACTGGCATAGGGGCAATGGGGTGAAACATGCGTAGGACAACAAGGATAAATGACTACCTGCCCGACGCAAACAAGACACGCCTACAAGCTAAGGGACAACTTCCCCCTCCTGACACAACGACCTTGACGAACAAGACTAGAACCTTAAGGCGTGTGAACCAAATGCATGAAGGTCTTCGACCCATGCGCCAAAAGAAACTTACAATGCTCGACAACACTCACAAAAAATGCACCGACTCTAGCCAAGTTCTTGTTCACCTCTATCCAATAGGGCATGCCATGATCCCCTCATCAAGAGTCATGTCATCCCTAGGCGATAGATGTGTGAATAACCTTGGCACGACACATCCTATTTGGACAGAGCACTCTAGATCAATCTGATGTGCTAGGAGTTGAATACCAACAAGCAAACCACGCCCATACCCCAACAACAGGTCAAAGAGATGCCAGAGGAAAACAAAAATGGAAGACACAAGACAATGCAAGACTATGTCAACAACCCAACCCTTTTATCAAGTCTAACTGGTCAATATTTACAATCTAAATTAGTGTTAAATATGGATCTACTTTAACGAACCTAAATCACCAAGTCACTGATTTACAGCCTAAATTAACATGATATACAGTTCTATTTTATCTATTCTAAATTACCAAATTAGACAACCACTATATAACAATTATCATTAACCACATATCAAATTTAGCAAGTGAGTACTACTACTAGTTAATAGATTGCAATTCTAATTTAATCCTTAAAACAAATCTGATTTGCAAGTCTAAAATTTACAATTTAAAGCTTATTACAATCAATCTAACGTTATCACGATCTCATTTAATCATTAATTATTATCTAAATGGGCAATTCTAAATTAATCCCAAAATTACAATCTAACTAGCAATTGACATCATATAACAACATTAACTATATCAATGCAGAATGCAACAATGAAACACTTATTAACAAATTTAATTACCACATACTGTCTATATATACTAATCGTCCCAAAATGACATTTGTCTATTAACATTAAAAATAAACTGCTAATAAGTGACAATGCCATTAAAGCCATATACCTTCAATGAGAAATTAAGCCATACACATTCAATGAGGTTTACTTCCATATGCATTTAGTGTGATTTAATTCCATATTCGTCTAAAGAGATTTAATTTCCATATGTTGATCACAATTAATTTCATTTAGAGCCATTCAATGCAGTCGATGCCATTGCTAAACGATGTCCTACAACAACACTTATTACTGCTAAATAAAATGGAGGGAAGCTGTCCAAAACCAATAATGCCAATTAGACACGCTGTCAAGTAAAAGTAAAACTCAGGGGTAAGAACGTCGAAGCAATTAGTTGGCCATCTAGAAAATTCTAATTCGATTGCCGTCAACGCAAAATCCAATATCTAGCTGTCTATAAATGTAAGAAGTTTATGTGTAAAGTAAATGTAAATTACCATTGCTGTAAAACTACGGTGTAATTACACATTGGCTGTCAAAAATAAATCGGAATGGGTGTAGATTTATAAGTCACCAAGTAATCTAAATAAAATACAACTAAATACAAAATGGGTCCTTAATCAAATTATACACTGACTGTCAATTAAAAACGAAATGGGGCAACATTGCAGAGAAGGTAAATGTAACTTTCACAGGGAAGATTGCAGAGATCCCCTCCGGGTTTTGGTGGCCAAAAAAAAATGCAGAGGTCCAAGGAAATCGCTGAGGTTTAAAGGGCATCGAACAACAGTCTTCACCAGTGGAAAATTCACCAGGTCATAAGCAATGATTTCTATCCAAAGGAATGGAAAATCGCAGCCCTAGGAAAATGGCAAAATCGCCAGGTCACACTTTGGCAAACGTGGTCTCATCCAGCAGTAATGGCAGACTTAACTCTAGCATAAACACAATACCTTAATAAGCATGTGTAATAAATCCTCAAGACTTCATCCACTCACAAAAACACTGTCAAAAATCCATATACATAAATCATACTAAAATCAATCATGTATCACATGTGTGTAAAATGAAATACTCTAACAAATACAATCCAGTCCCTTACTCAATTCAGAGTCCAATGAAGTGCATTGATTCTATCAACATCCATAACCTGTCATGTGTCCTACACACTCAAGAAAACTCGTCAATAGTATCTTCCAATACATATAAATCAATAGAACAATAAGTCACAATACATCATCATCATCATGTATAATCCAAAATCAAAACAAAATCATAATGTACCATAACTGGATAACTTGCACACAAATGTCCTCAAAGAGTAAGTCAATAAAAGTGTGCTCAGTAGAACGAGATGTTACATACACACCCTCTTTTTTTAAACTTTGTCCCAAAGTTTCTACAGTATATAAATGAAAGTAAAAAAAAGTAGCATACTTATATCTACATATCTAATCCATCAAACAAGTAAGGAAACTGTTGGCACATCTCATATGCGTCCTCCAAGGTATCTAAGTGTGTATTATAGTTGTCCCACTGGACCTTGACCTGATCGACTATTTTAGATTGTAGTTGTTGAATGTGATGGTATATAATGCTTATTGGGTCCACCATGAGAACACCCTCATCCGAGACCTACAAATAACTCATGTCAATAGCATGTGACAGATCACTAATATATTGTCATAAAATAGATACATGAAATACATCATGCCTATGACTCAAAGAATCAGGAAACGCTAGTCAATAAGAGACGGGTCATTTGTTTTCCACAACCTCTAAAGGTCCCGCAAACCTAGAAGAGAGTTTATCACCCTTTCTAAACTTGATAAAACTCATGTGTGGTTTTACCATCAAGAAACATCTGTCGCCAACTTCATAACTGCGGTCAACATGATGTGCATCAACATAGATTTTTTTCTGATCCTTCACTTCCTTAATCCTCTATCTTATGGATTTCATTTGTTCTTCAATTTATTTGATCACTTTTTGTACTACCAAGACCCTATCCTCAATTCGATCCCAACTCAATGAAGTCTGACACAGTCTCTCGTAAAGAAACTCAAATGGTTCCATTTTAATGGTGCGGTAACTATTGTTGTATGCAAATTCTACCAATGGAAAGAAGTCTTCACAACGTTTCTGTTGGTCCATTACATACATACTCAACATATCCTCCATCTTTTGGTTCGGTCTCTTTGTTTTTCCATATGTCTCAGGGTGGTCTGTTGTACTAAAATTCAGTTGTGTTCTAAATGTTTCTCGAAAACTGGTCCAAAATCATCTTGTAAACACTGATCCTCGATCATATATGATCCTTCTTGGTACACCATGTAATATCACAATCTTGCTGACAAAAACTCTAGCTATGTATTATTCTTGATATGTTGTACGCACTAGAATAAAGTGTGCACTCTTCGTCAAATTGTCAACTACCACAAAAATTGAATTGTGTCTCCTTGTCATTAGTGGAAATTCCATGATTAAATCCAATGAAATAACCTCCCATTTTGATTCAATAATAATATGTGGTTGTAACAATCCTGTTGGATGTCTATGTTCAACCTTCACTTGCTGACATTATAGAAATCTCTCCATGTAACTAACTATGTCCGCTTTCATTCCTTTCCATATGAATAAAGACTTAAAGTTTTACTTCATATTCATGACTCTCGGATGAGCCATGTACACTACTCGATGCGCTTCATTCAATATAAAACTGATTAATTCATTGTTATATGGTACGTAAATTATGTCGTTAAATATCAACAAGCTGTCGTTATCCAACGAGTAACCTTCAAACTTCGGTAACATCATGGGATTTTGTCCAATATCATCCTTAATCTATTTATACCAATCATCTTCTATCTATAAAGTTATAATCTTTTCTCAAATATCCATCTTAAGAGTTATTAACAAGAATATGCATCGTCTCCTACTCAACGCATATTCTACTCTATTCATTGTTCCTTTAATGTAAGTAGTCTCAAAGTCATATTCGATAAGTACTTATGATGAACGCCTCTATCATGCATTCAAGTCAATCTGCGTAAATATATGTTGCAATCAACAATTATCTCTCTTTAATTCAAATTTTCATCCAGTAAGATAATGTCTCCAAACTTTCAAGGCATATACAATTGCTAATAAATCCAGGTCATGCGTTGCATAGTTCTCTTCATGATTTCTGAATTTCTTGGAAATGTAAGCAATCACTCAACTGTCTTACATCAAAACTCCACCTAAACCTTCCTTGGATGCATTTGTGCATACCAATAACTTTGTGTCCATGTCAGCGACCTTTAATATCATCAATTCGTTAACAATTGTTTGAGATTTTGAAATGCTTCTACGTATTTCTCATCCCATACAAACTTTTTGTTTTTCTTCTGCAATTTTGTTATTGGATTTGCCATCCTCAAAAAACCTTTGAAAAACCATCGATACTATCCTGCTAAACCCATAAAGTTACGTACTTCTTGCACATTTTTTGGTGTTATCCATTACATAATGCCCTCTATTTGCGTTGGATCCACAACGATACCTTGACCAAATATGATATGTCCCAAGCAATGAATCTTCAATTGGTAAAAATAAAATTTTGATAGGTTCCCATAGATTTTTTTTTCTCTTAGACATCCCAGAACCAATCTTAGGTTCTTGTCATGTTCTTCTTTCATCCGATAATATATATTTATTTCATCAATAAATACTTGAAAAAAATTGTCCAATTATTCACGGAACACCCCATTCATCAAACTCATGAATACCCCCAAGGCATTTGTCATTCCAAACGGTAAAATGTTGTCAAACTATCTCAAGTCAATCTTCAAAAATATCGTTGTTGCTTTCATATGATCAAATAAATCATCTATTCTTGGCAATGGATATTGGTTCTTTATCGTCTCCTTATTAAATTGACAATAGTCAATACAAAGTCTCCATGAACCATCCTTATTTCTCACGAAAATAACTAGTGCACCCCATGGCGACAGACATGGACGTGTAAGTCCCAAGTCCAACAATTCCTTCAATTGCATTTTCAACTCCTGCAATTCACGTATTGACATACGATATGGCATTGTGGCTATCATTTCGGTTCCAGTTTTCAAGTCTATTATAAACTCCAACTCTCTCTTGTGTGGTAAACCTGGAAACTCTTCTGTCAATACATATGCAAACTCTTCTACTCTAGGAAGGTTTTCTAATCCTTCTACCTCACCCTTTTCATTTATCACTAAGATTGAATATAAATTACATCCCTTTCGCATTCTCCTCTACAATTTTACGAAATAAATAAACCTCAAGGAAACTCCCTAGTTTCTTCCTACAATTACTTTACTCTGTCCCAAATCATCCATCAAACTTAACCATTTCATCCTATAGTTAAGAATCACATCATCTGATTCCAACTAGTCCATGCTTATCACCATGTCATAATATTCTAAGATTGTGACGTATAGGTTGGCCTTCATTACAAAATCTCCCAATTTAATGCTACAGTTTGTAACCTTTCCTCCAACCTTATGTTTGGAACCTGATGCCATTTCTACATATCTAAGATCATATTTCTCGACTGCCTTTACCTTAATTCTCTTTAGCGCTGCACTGGAAATAAATCTCTATGTACCTCCTCGATCTATCAAAGTACTAAATATTTGATTGACAATCATACCTGACGTCTCAAGCATAGTGTACTAGTTCTTAGCTTAGTGGTTATTGTAACGACCCCCTCTTTATGACTACAAGCGAAGCAATGGTGAAATTTTTTTATTTTTTTTAAGGAAAGAAGGCAATGACGACAACATTTCAGCCACACCATTGATGACGAATGCAAGCACGCAGTCCAAGCAACAAGCAACTATGACTCCACTCACTGACACATGAGCAATGGGGTGAAACATGTGTAGGACAACAAGGAGGAATGACTACCCGCCCAATGCAAACAAGGGACGCCTACAAGCTAAGGGACAACATCCCCCTCCCGACACAACGGACTTGATGAACAAGACTAGAACCTCAAGGTGTTCGAACAAAATGAACAAAGGTGTTCCACCCATGCCCCAAAATAAACTTACAATGCTCGACAACACTCACATAGAGCACATCGACTCTGGCCAAATTCTCATTCGCCGCTATCCAATAGGATGCGCCATGATCCCCTCATTAAGAATCATGTCTTCCCCAAGCAATAGATCCGTCAATAACATTGCACGATACATCCTATCTAGACCGAGGACTCTAGATAAATCTGACGTGCTAGGAGCTGAATACAGACAAGAAAACCACGCCCATATCCCAACAACAGGTCGAAGAGATGCCAGAGGATGACAACAAGGGAAGACACAAGACAATACACGACTTTGTCAGCAACCCAGCCCTTTTATCAAGTCTAACTAGTCAATATTTACAATCTAAGATAGTGTTAAGTACAGATCTACTTTAACCAGTCTAAATCACTAAGTCAATGATTTACAACCTAAATTAGCATGATATACAATTCTATTTTAACTATTCTAAATTACCAAATTAGACAACCACTATATAACAATTAGCATTAACCACATATCAATTTTAGCAAGTGAGTACTACTACTAGTTAACAGATTGCAATTCTAATTTAATCCTTAAAACAAATATGATGTGCAAGTCTAAAATTTATAATTTAGAGCTTATTACAATCAATCTAACATTATCACAATCTCATTTAATCATTAATTTATATCTAAATGGGCAATTCTAAATTAATCCCAAAATTACAATCTAACTAGCAATTGACATCATATAACAACATTCACTATATCAATGCAGAATGCAACAATGAAACACTTATTAACAAATTTAGTTACCACATACTGTCTATATATACTAACCGTACCAAAATGACAGTTGTCTATTAACATTAAAACGAATATGCTAAGAAGTGACAATGCCATTAAAGTCATATACCTTCAATGAGAAATTAAGCCATACACATTCAATGAGGTTTACTGCCATATGCATTTAATGTGATTTAATGCCATATTCATCTAAAGAGATTTAATTGCCATATGCCTGAACATAATTAATGTCATTTAGAGCTATTCAATGCAGCCTATGCCATTGCTAAACGATGTCCTACAAAAACACTTATTAATGCTAAATAAAATGGAGGGAAGTTGTCCAAAACCAATAATGCCAAGTAGACATGCTCTCAAGTAAAAGTAAAACTCAAGGGTAAGAATGTCAGAGAAATTAGTTAGTCATATAGAAAATTCTAATTCGATTTTCGTCAATGCAGAATCCAATATCTAGTTGTCTAAAAATGTAAGAAGTTTCTGTGTAAAGTAAATGTAAATTACCATTGTTGTAAAACTATGGTGTAATTACACATTGGTTGTCAAAAATAAATTGAAATGGGTGTAGATTGATAAGTCACTAGGTAATCTAAATAAAATACAACTGAATATAAAATGCATCCTCAATAAAATTTATGCACTGACTGTCAATTAAAAGTGGAATGGGGAAACGTCATAGAGAAGGTAAACAAAACTTTCATAGGGAAGATTGCAGAGATCCCCATTGGGTTTTGGTGGCCAAAAAAAAATGCAGAGGTCCAAGGCAATCGCTGAGGTTAAATTGGCATCGAATGACAACCTTCACCAGTGGAAAATTCACCAGGTCATACGCAATGATTGTTATCCAAAGGAATGGAAAATCGCAGCCCTGGGAAAATGGAAAAACTACCAGGTGACACTTTGGCAAATGCGGTCTCATCCAATAACAATGGCAGTCTTAACTCTGGCATAAACGCAGTACCTTAATAAGCCTATGTAATAAATCATCAAGACTTCAACCACTCACAAAAACACTGTCAAAAATCCATATACATAAATCATATTGAAATCAATCATGTATCACATGTGCGTAAAATGAAATACTCAAACAAATACAATCCACTCCCTGACTCAATTCAAAGTCCAAGGAAGTGCATTGATTCTATTAGTGTCCATAACTTGTCATGTGTCCTACACACTCATGAAAACTCGTCAATAGTATCTTCCAATACATATAAATCAATACAACAATAAGTCACAATACATCATCACCATCATGTATAATCCAAAATCGAAATGAAATCACAATGTACCATAACTGGATAACTTGCATGCAAGTGTCCTCAAAGAATAAGTCAATAAAAGTGTCCTCAGTAGAACGAGATGTTACATACACACCCTCTTGTTTTCAACTTTGTCCCGAAATTTCTACAATATATAAATGAAAGTAAAATAAAGTAGCATACATATATCTACATATCTAATCCATCAAACAAGTAAGGAAACTATTGGCACATCTCATATGCGTCCTCCCAGGTATCTGAGTGTGTATTATAGTTGCCCCACTAGACCTTGACCTGATCGACTATTTTACATTGTAGTTGTTGAATGCGATGGTATATAATCTGTATTGGCTCCACCATGAGCACACCCTCATATGACACCTACAAATAACTCATGTCAATAACATGTGACACATCACTAATATATTATCATAAACAGATACATGAAATACATCATGCCTACGACTCAAAGAATCAGGAAAGGCTAGTCAATAAGCGATGGGTCATTTTTTTTCCACAACCTCGAAAGGTCCCGCAAACATAGGAGAGAGTTTATCGTCCTTTCCAAACTTGATAAAACTCGTGTGTAGTTTTACCATCAAGAAACAACTGTCGCCAACTTCATAACTGAGGTCAACATGATGTGCATCAACATAACTTTTTTTTCGATCCTTCGCTTCTTTAATCCTCTATCTTATCGATTTCATCTATTCTTCAATTTCTTTGATCACTTCCAGTCCTACCAAGATCCTATCCTCAATTCGATCCCAACTCAATGATGTATGACACATTCTCTTGTAAATAAACTCAAATGGTGCCATATTAATCGTACTGTGGTAACTGTTGTTGTATGCAAATTCTACCAATGGAAAGAAGCCTTCACAATGTTTATGTTGGTCCATTACATACATACTCAACATATCCTCCAGAATTTGGTTCGGCCTCTTTGTTTTTCCATATGTCTCAAGGTGGTATGTTGTACTAAAATTCAGTTGTGTTCCCAATGCTTCTTGGAAACTGGTCCAAAATCATCTTGTAAACACTCATCCTCGATCATATATGATCCTTTTTGATACACCATGTAATATCACAATATTGCTGAAAAAAACTCTAGCTATGTATTGTTCCTGATATGTCGTACGAACTGGAATAAAGTGTGCATTCTTCGTCATAGTGTCAACTACCACAAAAATAGAATCATGTCACCTTGTCGTTAGTGGAAATCCCATGATAAAATCCATTGAAATGACCTTCCATTTTGATTCAATAATAACATGTGGTTGTAACAATCCTGTTGGATGTCTATGTTCAGCCTTCACTTGTTGACATTATAGAAATCTCTCCATGTAACTAGCTATGTCTGCTTCCATTCCTTTCTATATGAATAAAGACTTAAGGTTTTCCTTCATATTCATGACTTTCGGATGAGCCATGTACACTACAAGATGTGCTTCACTCAATATAAAACTTATCAATTCGTTGTTAGATGGTACGTAAATTATGTCGTTAAATCTCAACAATTCGTCGTTATCCAAGGAGTAACATTCAAACTTCGGTACCATCATGGTATTTTGTCCAATATTATCCTTAAGCTATTTATACCAATCATATTCTATCTATAAAGTTATAATATTTTCTCAAAGATTCGTTTTAAGAGGTAGTAACAAGAATATGCGTTGTCTCCTACTCAACGCATCTTCTACTAGCATAGTTACCAACTTAATGAGAACTGTGACCTCAAAACGAGAACTCTGGCCCAGAAAACCCATATTTTTTCATAAAAAAACATGAAAATCAATGCCCAAATGAAAAAGTGGTGCTATCGACATCACCATTTTTTCAAACAGGGTCAAATTACAACATTTTTCAAGCATGGCCTTCAAAACTCATATAGCAACTCAAAAAAACCTTAAAATTAACACCTAAATAAAAAAGTGACGCTAACTTAAAAAAAAAAAAAGTTAAAATGTTAAAATTATGGCTAATTACGACCTAATTGAAACTGTAGTTTTGATAATAGATCCCTATGCAAAAAAAAACAAAATTGGATACAAAATGATCACTTTAAAATTTATTTATTATTTTTTTCTTAAATTTGCATTGAAAAATAAATAAATAAAAATAAAAAAAATTGCGATATTTTTTTTGTAATGAAGCAAAAAAACACATTTAAAAAAATATTCAAAATCCAATTTAAACGAAAAAGAAAAACATTGAAAAAATGGGGTGGAAAAAAGAAACCTTAAAAAGAAATGAAAAAAATTTCAAATTTCTCAAAAAAAAAAGGATTGATCTAAAAAAATGGTATATATTTTAAAGAAATAATAAGGAAAAAAATGCTTGAAACCAAAAAAACTAAAAAAAATAGAAAAAAAAAATTTGAAAACACTAAAAAAATAAAATAAAATAAAAAAAAATATTAAAAAATTCTAAAATTTAAAAAAAAAAATTAAAAAAAAAGAAAAAACCCTAAACTAAAATCGCAAACTAAAGAAAATCTAATGTTTAATAAATTATAATTTTAAAATAAACATAAAAAAAAAATGAATACAAAATATATAGAAAAATATTCAAGAGATATTAAAATGCTTAACAACTTTTAATATTACAAAATATATAGAAAAATATTTATCAAATACTAAAATGTTTAACAAATTTTAATATTAAAATAAATTAAACTCAAAACCAATTAATTGACATATAAATGTTTCATCAATATACAATTTTTAATGTAAGATTTATAGAAAACTAATTATTAAAATAAAATTATACATAAATAAATGCAATTTTTATCAAAAAAACATTTCACCAAAACTACATTTTAAAAATTAATTATTATCATGCTTAACATATTTTATTTTCAAAGTGAATTTTAATTAAATTAGAAATTTCAATTTCCAAAATGAATTTTAATTAACTTAGAAATTTTAATTAAGTCTAATATTTATTAAATTTTAATTTCAAAGTGCAGAAAACGCTTTATAGAATGTGAATATTAAGATATTTGAATAACAACATGCCCCCTTGTGAAGGGATGAAAGAGTCCTACATTTCTAAAAACTGGACCACCTAGTGGCACATACATGCTCTGTCATGAAGGTGCAATGACAAGCATCATAAGGTTT
>JZKD02S2085604.1:342755-354801 GCA_000966675.3 Picea glauca
TGAAGTAACCATGAACAATATGTTAAAAATGATGTTTTTTACTACATTTTAAAAGTATGGAACAATAAATCAATTAAGGAGACACAATTACATGAAAAAACATAATTTCAAAAAATTAAATGGAAAAAAATATTTATAAGGTAGAAAGGAGCATGGAAAATTACTAAAAACATCATTGAATAAAAAATAAAAATAAAAAGTTTGAAAAAATTTGAAAATACACGAAAAATAAGCATTTAAAAAAATAATGTGGAAACATTGTGGATCGAAAAATTTAAAATATAAAAAAAAATCTAAAAAGGGAGGGGGGTGCTACCAGTAGCACCATTTTTTAAAACAGGGTAAAAAACTTGACCCCCCCAAAAACGAGAACTCTGTAGAGTTCTCGTTAAGTTGGTAACTATGTTTACTCTATTCATCGTTCCTTTAATGTAAGTAATCTGAAAGTCGTATTTGCTAAGTAGTTCTTACCAATGCCTCTATTGCGCATTCAAGTCAATCTACGTAAATATATGCTGCAATCCACAATTATCTCTCTTTAATTCAAATTTTCATCCAGTAAGATAATGTCTCCAAACTTTCAAGGCATATACAATTTCTAATAAATCCAAGTCATGTGTTGCATAGTTCTCTTCATGATTTCTGAATTTCCTTGAAATGTAAGCGATCGCTTTACTGTATTGCATCAAAACTCCACCTAAACCTTCCTTGGATGCGTCTGTGAATACCAATAACTTTTGTCCATGTCGACAACCTTTAGTATCAGCAGTTTCATTAACAACTCTTTGATATTTTGAAATGCTTCTACTCATTTCTCATCCCATATGAACTTTTTGTTTTTCTTCTGCAATTTCGTTATTGGATTTACTATCCTCGAAAAACCTTCGACGAACCATCAATACTATCCTGCTAAACCCATAAAGCTACGTACTTCTTGCACATTTTTTGGTGTTGTCCATTACATAATGGCCTCTATTTTCATTGGATCCACAATAATACCTTCACCAAATATGATATGTCCCAAGCAATGAATCTTCGATTGGTAAAAGGAACATTTTGATAGGTTCCCATAGAATTTGTTTTCTCTTAGAAATCGCAGAACCAATCTTAGGTTCTTGTCATGTTCTTCTTTCATCCGATAATATACATTTATTTCATCAATAAATACTTGAAAAAACTTTTCCAATTATTCAATGAACACCCCATTCATCAAACTCATGAATACCTCCAAGGAATTTGTTTATCCAAATGATAAACTGTTGTCAAACAATATCAAGTCAATCTTCAAAAATACCATTGTTGCCTTCATCTGATCAAATAAATCATCTATTCTTGGCAACGAATATTGGTTCTTTATAGTCTCCTTATTAAATTGAGAATAGTCTATGCAAAGTCTCCATGATCCATCCTTCTTTCTCACGAAAATAACTAGTGCACCCCACGGTGAAACACATGGACATGTAAGTCCCGAGTCCAACAATTCCTTCAATTACATTTTCAACTCCTGCAATTCATGTATTGACATACGATATGGAATTCTCGCTATCGTTTCAGTTCCATTTTTCAAGTCTATTGTAAACTCCAACTCTCTGTCATGCAAAAAACCCTGGAAAATATTTTGGATATACTTATGCAAACTCTTCTACTATAGGAATCTTTTCTCATCCTTTTGCCTCAGCCTTTTCATTTATCACTAAGATTGAATATAAATTGCATCCTTTTTGCATCCTCTTCTACAATTGTACGGAATAAATAAACCTCAAAGAAACTCCCTGGTTTCTTCCTACAATTACATTACTCTGTCCCAAATCATCCATCAAACTTAACCATTATGTCTTACGGTTAAGAATCGCATCATATGATTCCAACCAGTCCATGCTTATCACTATGGCATAATTTCCTAAGATTCTGACGTATAGGTTGGACTTCATTACAAAATCTCCCAATTTAATGTTACAGTTTGTAACCTTTCCTCCAACCTTATGTTTGGCACCTGATGTCATTTCTATGTATCTAAGCTCGTCTTTTTCGACTGCCTTTACCTTAATTTTATTTAGCGCTACACTATAAATAAATCTCTATGTAGCTCCTCGATCTATCAAAGTACTAAATATTTGATTGACAATTGTACCTGACGTCTCAAGAACAGTGTATTGGTTCTCGACTTAGTGGTTATTATAACAACCCCCTCTTTACGACTACAAGCGAAGAAACAGTGCAAAAATTTTATTTTTTTTAATGAAAGAAGGCAACGATGACAATAATTTAACCACACCACTGACGATGAACGCAAGCACGTAGTCCAGGCAACAAGAAACTATGACTCCAGTCACTGGGACAGGGGCAATGGGGTGAAACATACGTAGGAAAACAAGGAGGAATCACTACCCGCCCAACGCAAACAAGACATGCCTACAAGCTAAGGGACAACTTCCCCCTCCTGACACAATGACCTTGACGAACAAGACTAGAACCTCAAGGCATGTGAACCAAACACATGAATATGTTCTAGCCATGCACCAAACGAAACTTACAATGCTCGACAACACTCACACAGAACGCATCGACTTTGGCCAAGTTCTCATTCGACTCTATCCAATAGGGCACACCATGATGCCCTCATCAAGAATCATGTCTTCCCCAGGCGATAGACGCGTCAATAACCTTGGCACAACACATCCTATTTGGACCGAGGACTCTAGATAAATACCAACAAGAAAACCATGCCCATACCCGAAAAACAGGTCGAAGAGATGCCAGAGGAAAACAAAAAGGGAAGACACAAGACAATACAAGACTATGTCAACAACCCAACCCTTTTATCAAGTCTAACTGGTCAATATTTACAATCTAAATTAGTGTTAAATATGGATCTACTTTAACGAATCTAAATCACTAAGTGAGTGATTTACAACCTAAATTAACATGATATACAGTTCTATTTTAGCTATTCTAAATTACCAAATTAGACAACCACTATATAAAAATTAGCATTAACCACATATCAAATTTAGCAAGTGAGTACTACTACTATTTAATAGATTCCAATTCTCATTTAATCCTTAAAAAAAATCTGATTTGCAAGTCTAAAATTTACAATTTAGATCTTATTACAATCAATCTAACATTATCACAATCTCATTTAATCATTAATTAATATGTAAATGGGCAATTCTAAATTAATCCCAAAATTACAATCTAACTAGCAATTGACATCATATAACAACATTAACTATAGCAATGCAGAATGCAACAATGAAACACTTATTAACACATTTAATTACCACATACTGTCTATCTATACTAACCGTACCAAAATGACAGTTGTATATTAACATTAAAAAGAATCTGCTAAGAAGTGACAATGCCATTAAAGCCATATACCTTCAATGAGAAATTAACCCATACACATTCAATGAGGTTTGCTACCATATGCATTTAATGTGATTTAATGCCATATTCATCTAAAGAGATTTAATTTCCATATGCCTGATCATAATTAATGTCATTCAAAGTAATTCAATGCAGTCGATGCCATTGCTAAACAATGTCCTACAACAACACTTATTACTGCTAAATAAAATGGAGGGAAGTTGTCCAAAACCAATAATGCCAATTAGACACTCTGTCAAGTAAAAGTAAAACTCAGGAGTAAGAAAGCCAAAGAAATTAGTTGGTCGTCTAGCAAATGCTAATTTGATTTCCTTCAACGCAGAATCCAATATCTAGTTGTCTAAAAATGTAAGAAGTTTCTGTGTAAAGTAAATGTAAATTACCATTGTTGTAAAACTACGTTGTAATTACACATTGGTTGTCAAAAATAAATCAGAATAGGTGTAGATTGATAAGTCACTAGGTAATCTAAATAAAATACAACCGAATATAAAATCCATGTTTAATCAAATTTATGCACTGTCTGTCAATTAAAAGGGGAATGGGGAAACATCGCAGAGAAGGTAAATGCAATTTTCACAGCGAAGATTGCAGATATACCCGCCAGGTTTTGGTGCCCAAAAAAAAATGTAGAGGTCCAAGGCAATCTATGTGGTTAAAAGGTCATCAAACGATAACCTTCACCAGTGGCAAATTCGCCAGGTCATAAGCAATGATTTCTATCCAAAGGAATGGAAAATCGTAGCCCTGGGAAAATGGAAAAATCACCAGGTGACACTTTGACAAATGTGGTCTCATCCAACAACAATGGCAGTATTAACTCTGGCATAAACGTAGTACCTTAATAAGCATGTGTAATAAAAAAGTATCGTTTTATAGTAGAAGGAAATTTGACTAGTTTCTTGATCGCTGTAAAATAAAGTAAGATCTGCAAAACAACGTAGGTAAACATGCAATCAAGAATAATAAGGGTTAAATTCCCCATAGTAAACTCACCTTTCGATTTCATTAAAGGCACAAAATGCAATCACCATCACTGCTATCAAGAACGAAGTGCATTAGCCCTAAATAAAAACGTTGTACATTATATAGAACATAATGGAAATGTAGGTCGTTGTCCTTAAATAAATATATAATCGCAAGTATAAGAACAGTAGATATGCCCCCAATCACAAAGTAGAACCACCACTAGTGACACCACCAAGCGCTACCCAATACACAGTATAAACATAGGCAAAAATTATAACTCAGAAACATGAAGAAAAGAATAAAAACGTAGTCAAATACCTCGAAAAATGCCAATCGAGTCAAGTAAGGTGCCAGGGTAAAATCATTGGCCATAGGTGTGAAAATGAAAGGTGAAATTTTGCACAGTAAGGGAAGACCAGAAGTATAACAACCAAACAAAAATTTGCTTGGAAAAGCATTAAAAAATTTCGACAATATTTATTTAAAATCTCAGAGATCAATTCATTAAAATGCAGAGATTGAACGCAGAATATAATAAGTGGTTTGTTGTGAGAATAAATACCACCTCAGAGGCAATCGACACAGCAAAGAACAAGGTTCACTGACCAGGAATGATCACAAGGTTAGATGACTCGGTAGAAACATCCTTCGCCCATCATCCACACACAGAAAAGCAGGGAGTTTAGATCCATAGGTTTATTAACACCAAAGTGACGATGATAGATCAGGCTCCTAGCCAACTTCTCAAGTGTGTAATGATGAGTTATGGATGAAGGAAAAAAAACTATAAACCACAAATCATCACAAATCAATAAAACCATAGGACGTTCAAGACATGCAGGGATTGAAATACAAGGGAATCAATCAACAATGAGCTTAAGGCTATGGGGAAAAGCAGTCATCCATTCAAATGCTAAGTCAATCATTTTGTTTACCCGATTAAACATACATACTAAGAGCGTAAAGTATACTAATAATCTACCATGTAGAAATAAAGTAAGCGTACTCTATCCCAAGTAGCTCGCTCTGAGTTGTTGTCCCGTGAGCTCTTTGCAGCTCCTACTTACCGACTGATGAGACTTCACCGGTACCTCCCAGCCAATGCTAGGGGTACTCTTCTTCCCCCTTAGCCCCCCGAGCTGCAAAGGGGCCACACACATTAACCAAAGAATCAACTAGCTCCTAGCTCGCCTCGTAAGGATGAGCTACCACTCCTCACCGAGCTGGGTATCCCACCTCCCACAAGCTAAGTTAATCAAGTCTAAAATTCTGCAATGTAATGTAGCACATAACATAATAGATCCATCATCCTCCTCCTCCCTCCTTTATATAGATTTTCTAAGTCAATTAATTTCCCAAAATCCCTTTTAATTTAGTGTTCAATTATTTAATTCATAATAATCCTCCCCGTACATGTGTCACCCATCCCCTTCATTGAACATAAATTAATTTCCTTAATTAATTAATTACCCCTATTTCCCTCACCCACCTAAAATCATTCCTATAATCGCTCCTAGGTGTCCCCGTATTCCCTTACAAGTTTTAATGACTTTCCCCCTTACTAATTTATTAGTTGAGTTTAATTTAGAAAGTTCTTAAATGCTAGATACCTTACTAAGTTAGACTTTCTCCTTTTTCTTTGTGTTTCCCCTTTCTTTTTATGTTTCCCCCTTTTTCCTAGTTTCCTAATTCTTTTAAATTTCCCTCTTTCCCTTTTCATTTAAAACTCAAATTGACAGTTGTAGAAAATTAAATTTTTTCCCTTTTTCCTTTTTAATTAATAAACTCTTTAATTAACATATGAGACAAAACAATTATTTCTCCTTTTTAAATTTTATCCCCCAAAAGTTTTTTTTTATTTTATAAAATAATGAATTGTTTACCCCTTTCTCATCACATGGTTAATGATGATTATCATTATTATTTATTTATTTTATTTTTTATTGTTATATAAATATATATTTTTATTTTTATCTCAAGTATCTCTTAGACCAAGACTTTAATTTCCTAGACTCGGCGACATTTTATTAGGGAATTTGTTTTAAATATTTCTCATCAAAGTATTCATTCTAAGGCCATATAGGCTTATTCATTTATTATTTAACAATGCGACGCGCTCTTCATGATGCACTAGGCGCTCCAAGGGTGCCACTCGCCCCATTTTGTTTCTCTTACACGACGTGCCATTCAGGACACACTACATGCTCCAAGGGTGCCACTCACATCAATTTGTTTCTCTTGTGTGACGTGCCCTTCAGGACGCACTACATGCTCCAAGGGTGCCACTTGCCTCAATCTATTTCCCTTGCATGAAGTTCCCTTCAGGATGCACTACTTGCTCCAAGGGTGCCACTCGCCTCTTGATTGATTTGGTAGACATCAAAAACCCCTGGAGTGAATACTCTGCCAGGTGATCTTTTGGGAGACTAATTGCCTCTAAGGAATAAGCCCCCTACCTTATTGCGCACCCCTTAGAATCATCGTGAGCGACTATCACAGTCGGCCCTCATGACATCGTGGGGCTTCTCGAACTAGGTAGTTGTTAACCTACAGTTCTAGCCATGATGGGAGAGCTAGTAGGTTGTGGCTGAGCTATTGTCCACACCTCTCCCTCAACGTCTCTAGTAGTAGTGTGTGGCCCCTCTACTCCACATGTGATTTGGGTCGGTAATATATTTCCAGCTTGCATCATCAACGAATCATGTCAGAATATATCCATAATCATATCATCTACTCAGATGCACAAATGTCATATATACAACAATCAAACCCCAATAGTCCACTCCATGACTCAATCTAGAGTTCAAGGGGTTGCATCGATGCCTATGCATCCTCGGGGTCCAAAATATTGCACACTCAGAGAAAACTGAGTGAATAACACTTGTCTATGTCAATGCAACAAAATAACATGTCATCAATTCATAACGCCTCATAATCATAATCAAATGCCAAAAAGTATAATAATCTGGATCGCTTGCGAGAAAGTGTCCTCAAAGAATCAGTTCTGTTAGTGCGCGCAAGAGAGGGATGTTACATACTCCCCCTCTTGGTATAAAATTCGCCCCAAAGTTTCAAAATATATAAGTGTCGAAATAATTTGTATCACAGTATCATAATTCTATCTATAAAACAAAAAATGGAAACTGTTGGCGCATATCATGTGCGTCCTCCCAGGTCACCGAGTGCGGACTATAGTTGTCCCACTAGACCTTGACCTGATCTATTGTTTGACGCCATAAATGTTGAATGTGATGATCCAGGATGCGGATCGGCTCATTTGTGAGCGCCCCCTCATCCGATACCTTCAAGGAAATCATGTCAATAACATGTGTAGGATCACTAATATAATGTCTCAAAATAGATACGTGAAAAACATTGTGCATACACCTCAAAGAATCCGGCAAGGCTAGTCGATAGGCCATGGGACCCTTCCTCTCCACAATCTTGAAAGGTCCCACGAACATAGGAGAGAGTTTATCTCCCTTTCCAAACTTGATCGAACTCTTATGCGGTTTTACCTACAACAAGACTCTATAGCCAACTTCCTAACTACGGTCAACATGGTGCACATCGGCATAGCTCTTCTGTCGATCATGCACTTCTTTGATCCTGTGTCTTATTGTTTTCATTTTCTCTTGCATTTCTTGGATCTATTTTGGTCCCACAAGGACCCTATCCTCAATTTGATCCCACCTCAAAAGAGTTCGACACGGTCGACCATAAAGAAACTCAAAAGGCGCCATCTTAATGGTTCTTTGGTAATTATTGTTATAAGCGAATTATACCAGTGGCAAGAATTCCTCCTAATGTTTTTGTTGTTCCATCACACACATGCGCAACATGTCCTCCAAGGTATGTTTCATTCATTCAGTCAGCCCGTCAGTCTCCACGTGATATGTAGTACTGAAGTTAAGTTAGGTTCCCAAGGCCTCTTGGAAACTAGTCCAAAATAGTCTTGTAAACATCAATCCTTGATCAGATATAATCCTCTTAGGCACGCCATGCAGCCTCACAATCTCACTGATGAAAAATTTAGCTATGTCAAGTGCCTGATATGTTGTACACACAAGAATAAAATGAGCACTCTTAGTCAGTGTGTTAACTACTACGAAAATTGAGTCATGCTTCCTTGCTATCAGTGGAAATCCAACAATAAAATCCATCTAAATAACCTCCCATTTTGATTCCAGAATAGCATGTGGCTGTAGTAATCTTACTGGATGTTTATGTTCAACCTTTGCCTGCTAACATTCTAGACATCTAGCCAATAGTTGACTATGTCTGCCTTCATTCCTTTACAGAAGAATAAGGGTTTAAGTTCCACCCTCATCTTCGTGAATCCCGGGTCAGCCATGTAAACTTTTCTATGAGCCTCGTTTAGGATCAAGCTCCTCAACTCGTCATTTGATGGTATGTAAATCCGATTTTTAAACCTCAATAATCCATCCTTGTCAAACGTAATTCCTTCAAATCTTGGGACAACCATTGTGTTTTCTCCGATAAAATCCTAGACCTCTTTGTACCAGTCATCGTCATGCTGTAAGGTTAGAATATTTTCACATAGATTCGTCTAAAGAGGCAACACCGAAAATATGTGTGGTCTCCAACTCAATGCATCTACCACTCGATTCACTGTTCCTTTTATGTAAGAAATCTTGAAATCATACTCGCTAAGAAATTCCGACCAACGTCGTTGTCGCGCGTTCAGGTCTCTTTGCGTAAAGATGTGTTGTAGTCCACAGTGGTCCATCTTTAGTTCAAATTTTCGTCCAAATGGGTAGTGACTCCAAACCTTCAAGGCATATACAATGGCTAACAACTCCAAATAATGTGTCGCATAGTTCTCCTCATGCCTTCTCAGTTTCCTTGAGATGTAAGTGATCACTTGATCATCTTGCATCAAGACTCCGCCTAAGCCTTCCTTGTTTTCATCAATGCATACCAAGAACTCCATGTCCATGTCAGGGACCTTTAGTATTGGTGTTGTCATCAACATCTCCTTGAGCCTCCAAAATGATTCTGCACATTTCTCGGTCCAACCAAACTTTTTTCTCTTCTTCTGCAATTCTGTGATTGGATTTGCTATCTTCTAAAATCCCTAGATGAACCATCGATAGTATCATGCTAAACCCATGAAGTTTTACACTTCCGGGACATTCGTTTGTGCATGCCATTCCATAATAGCATTGACCTTTGTTGGATCCACGGTGATACCTTTGCCGGAGATGACATGCCCTAAGTAGTGAATCATCGATTGATAAAATGAGCATTTGGAAAAATTCCCATACAATTTGTGCTCTCGCAGACACTGTAGTACCAAGTGCAAGTTCTCGTCATGCTCCTCCATCGTCCGAGAGTAAATCAAAATATTGTCAATGAATACTTGGATGAACTTGTCCAAGTACTCGTGGAACATCCCGTTCATCAAACTCACAAATAACCCTGGGGATTTTGTCATTCTAAACGGTAAAATAGTAAACTCGTAATGCTCAAACCTCTTCTTAAAGGCATTCTTAGGGATGTCATCCTCCTTAATCTATAGCTGGTGATATCCTAATCACAAATTGATCTTTGAGAACACCGTCACACCCTTCATATGATCAAATAGATCATCAATCCTTGGCAACGGATATTTGCCTTGTTTGTTGCCTTGTTCAATTGATGGTAGTCAATACAAAGCCTCCACAGGTGCACCCCACGGTGACACACTTGGACATATCAGTCCCAGGTCCAACAACTCCTTCAGTTACATTCTCAACTCTTGTAGCTCCGGGGTAGACATCTGATAAGGCGTTCTTTCTATCAGTTTAGTCCCTGATTTTAGGTCTATGGTAAACTCCAAATCCCTCTCAAGTGGCATCCTAGGTAACTCCTCTGGAAATACATCTGCAAACTCTCTCACCATCGGAAGGTGTTCTAGACCCTTCTCTACTCCCTTCTCGTTTAATGCAAGGACTACATAAATCTTACACCCCTTGCGCATGCTCTTCCGTAGCTGCAAGGAAGAGATGAACCTCAGGGAAAATCCCTGGTTTCGACCTACAATCATGCGTCTTTGTCCCTCATCATCAACCAAGATCAACCGCTTTTTCTTACAGCCGAGTATCACCTCATGCAATTCCAACCAGTCCATACCAATCAAGACATCATAAGATCTTAAGATCGTGGTGTACTGGTTGTCCCTGGTGACAAACTCTCCCAAGTTGAGGTTACATCCCATAACCTTTCCTCCAACCTTGTGTTTGGCTCTAGAAGCCATTTCTATGAAAATAAACTCATCATGTTTGACTTCCTTTACTTTAATACTTTTTAGCATTGCACCAGAAATGAAACTCTCAGTAGCACCAGGATCTATCAAAATACTAAGGGTCTGGTCAGCAATAGTACCTAACTTCTCGAGCATAGTCAACTGGTGCATTGCCTGGCGGTTATTCACCGTTGCATGAATCTGACGGGCCTTGCCCAAATCTCCCAAAATAGTTGGTTCGACTGATTGAGACACTCTAGCCCTCTCCATTGGGCATTGGCACTGGTAGTGTGGCTCTCAACACGTCCAACACCCCTTCTTCAGTCCATTTCTCCTGGTACCCGAAGTAGAAGTTGATGGCCCACCATCCTGGAATCCTGGTCTGTTCTACTCAACATGCCTAAATTGCTATTGTTGCAGTCGACATTGTTGTTGGTGTTGTGGTCCCCGATAAGGTTTCCACTGTTGAGGCATCGGTCATCGAGGTGTAGTGAAAGTGGATCCCCTCTGGAAGCCACGATATCCTAGCGTATGTCTTGCTGGTGTCTGATGATTCTATGCACGAGATGACACTTACCCTATTGGTCTCACTAGAGTCCTTCTCTGACCCCCATTGATAAGCTCCTCCTCTGTTATGAGGACTTTTATCACTTAGTTTGTAGTCTAGGTCAGGTAGCTTTAAAAGTAAAGGTCAAACTGGCGTAACAGGAGCTTCCCCACCCACTGTCACCTCGATGGGGGCCTCTTTCTATTTAGGGTGGCTAATCCCAAGGGAGACGTCCTTGGGTAATCTGAGGTGTTGAAAGGAAAAGGGTCAAGGGAATAAGGCTCAAGAGGTTAAAGTAAGTTTTCCCTTCATAGATTACTACCAGGAAGATAGTCAAAAAGAAGTTGAGCCACAGAATAGGCACCTGTTTGTGAGACAAGGCAACAATAAAACTAAAACATGCAGCAGGGGTCAGTACTTCATAAATTAATGACTATCTTTATTATATATATGAGCACATATAGAAGTAATTATTGACAAAGTCAATGATTGTTAAAAATGACTATGGTTTATAATGTTACTTCTCAATAACACCGAAAATGGTATAGAATTCAATGTATAAAATCAATCCTTGAATTATCACAACACATTAAATATCATTAATATGCTCACATACAAAAGTTGTTGCATGACTACTCTTGCTAGAGGGTGACATCAGCTTTCTTCTAGGTTAAATCTGGTAGACAATGAAGTGGACGTTTTACAAAATAGACCAATGAAATTTATCTACACATCAATGTCTATCATTTGATGACCTAGCCGCAAGTTTTTATACCAGCCAAAGGTTCAAACTAGGCATGACGTCATCATTAGATTAGGGTTAGTGAGACGTTAGGGTTAGTTAGGGTTTTAAATTTGAGAAGTTTGAAAAGGTTGTTTTAACACAAGAA
>JZKD02S2085604.1:354811-367522 GCA_000966675.3 Picea glauca
TTGGGTTTCCACGTAAAACACTGGTGTACTGTGTATGTGTATGATTGTTCATTTGTTCATTGCTTATTTACTCTGCAGTTATTGGATAATAATGCTTCATTGATATAACACTTGATTTATATGGTTAAATTGCTCTATTACTGATTCACCCCCCCTCTCAGTAATCCAACACTTTCTACCTAGGGTTTCAACGATTAAGCAAAATAATAACAATGTAACCATAAATGTAAGAGATTTAACCTACAACCATTCAATTAAGAAGTTTTACATGAGAAATACACTTACAAATCAATGAAGATCTTATCAAACCCTAGTTGTAAACCTTCCAAATGATAGAAAAAACCATAAACATACCAAAGACGATCCTCCACAAGAGTAGCGCCTCACTTCCAAGAGAAAAATACCAAAGAAAAAGACTAAAAATGATTCTCTCACAAGAGAGTGAGTTGTTTTATGTAAAAAATGAGAGGCAACGTCCTCTTTTTATATCATCCTAATGACCTTTAATTACAAAACAAGTCATTTAAAACAGCCGACAAGGCTGAATAACAATATTACACTGTTTGTCACATTAAATGCTAAAAATGTCACAATATGAGCTCAAAAGAGAGACTTCAGGCCCCTCTGAGGAAGACATTGGCCCTTTTTGGGCAAGATCAACATCCAGAAAGAAGAACGTTGGACCTTCTAGGGATCCTCTAGAATTCCACACGTGCCAAATGACCCCATCACACTGCCACATGCTCCAGAAAACATCCAGCTGCCTCAGGTGATGTCTTGTCCATCAAAATCAATCATCTCATATGCAGTGGGTGATTCCCCCTAGGCTGGGCTCTACCAAAGTGTCTTGGGTAAGTACGTCCTTATTCTTTCTCATGCAAGGTCTCATCACAACGTTGTCCTGCCTCTGCCATCCCAGCAACCATATGATGGGCTCTTCAGCCCCATGGAGGTCCAAACTAATCATATCCCCATGTGTACCGATCCACTGGTACCTGTCCACCGGGCATGGTCCTACACATCAAGAACTATGCCCTCCATGGGCTCATCAATCCTAGGGATCATAGCAATGTCAATCATATTTCATCATTAAATTTATCAAATACATGCATGAAATCCCTAGCATATCATCTAAGAGCNCAGATCTACTATACAAAGCTGAAGAAGACCAACAGAATAACCTATTGGGCTAATACCCACAAGAGATGGAAAGTTTCCTCAGAAGATCATTCAAGCCATGTTTTATGAGGTGATGAGGTCTAGGGATGTCCAGTCATAGTAAGACCAAGGGCAGGTGTTGTTTGTGGGTGCCTTTGTAGGAGGCGATCTGTACCCATTATGGATGCATTTTTTCCAAGCCCTTTATTGCCTTTATTTTTCTTTTATTTCTTTTGTTTCTTTTTTTTACTTCAAGGTCGGACCAGAGGACACTACCTTGGCATGGTGACTAGAGCTAACAGTGTTACCCACTGGTATCTTTGCAGAGATGATAAGGTTGGCTCGTGATGAGACCCTGTTTCCCTTGGCCATGTAACCAAAGGTCACTTCCCTGGCGTGGTGACCAGATAATGGCAATGTCATACTGCAGGATACCTATGAACATAATGGGTTGGCTCGTAATGAGACCTCCCATCCTCTTGGTTACGTCTTGTTTCTTTATTATTATTTTTAGGGTCCCTTTAGTTTCTTATCGAGAGGCCTTTTACTGCCTTCTCGGGGATCCCCTAGGCAAAGCATCTCTAGGTTTCATTTCTTATGGCTTTTATCTTTTACCAGCTGCTTTTACCCTCTGTGCCTTTATCCCCTTCTTCCCACAAGACAAAGTGTAACCCTCAAAGGTCATCCTAATGGTCGGACTAGGGGAATGGGATAGATGTGTGTGAGATAAGATGAAAAATGATAGAATGGTGGGAGCGAAGGATGGATCTGTAAATCCCCTTTGGTGGCTAACCAAAACCTATGAACAAAAGCTTGCTAATTCATCCCATCAATCACCCCCAACACTGGTCAAGTGGATTAGTGTAAGATCCAAGCAGTCATCAGAAATGAAAGGAACCTAATGCATATATAAGAAGGTTATAACGATCAAACATGACACATACCATGATACCTTGGACCAATTACCTCATGAAGAAAGAGTCCTCTATGATGCAAGTCCAAGTTGATGGTGATGGAAGCTGCTGCTTCTGACAGGACAAGTTTGGCGAAGAAGAAGAAAGTTGGTCCCTCCAGGGCCATGCTCAGGTCGACCTTCTCTCGTCACTTCATGTCTAGGACCTGTGGGCCTCGAGACATGATCTCCTAGTTATCCCTAGATATCAGGGATAACAAGGACCTTCTGGATGACATCATGCAAGGTTTGAGGCATCAGAATCCTAACATTTGCACGTATGTTGTCGTTAAGGCCAAACACAAACCTGTTGACCTTAAGTTTCTTTGTATTAAGATGCGTATCATACCGAAGAAGCTCCATAAAATGGGCCTCGTACTCGAGCACTATATGGTCGCCCTATCATAAGGCATTGAACTTGTTGAGTTGAGGCTCAATGAATTCCTCTGATAAGTACCTTTCTCAGAACCATTCCTCGAATAGTTCTAATGACATGTCTTCGACGGCCATGTTTAGTTGTGGCAGGAGCATTTTCCACCATAGAAGAGTGCTCCCCTTCAGTTGAAAGACCGCCAATTGGACCTTCATG
The DNA here is from genome assembly GCA_000966675.3 of Picea glauca. Lineage (NCBI taxonomy): Eukaryota > Viridiplantae > Streptophyta > Pinopsida > Pinales > Pinaceae > Picea > Picea glauca. Next base: position 357,511 of record JZKD02S2085604.1, read on the forward strand.
TTTGAGGTATAGTCGCGAAGTGAAAAGTACATCGGCATATTCTCCAACCATGCCTCGGCGGCTACGCCATCTAAGGCACCAAAGAACTCAGGAAATTTGACCTTCTCGAGTTCTCGGTGAATGCTACCAGTACCAACCGGAGCGTGCGGTGGACCCTCATGGGGTGTCGGGTCCCTAGCCTCATCTCTATCCAAACAGATGATCATTGCCTCAGACATCCGTTGAAAATACCTCATCAACCCAACCACGTCACCCACCGCTATCTGCTCCTACCTGACAACCTGTTCATCTCCCTTGAGGGTTGGACCCCTCAGGCATGGATGTTGTTGGAGGCATCGCGCCTCCTCCCATAGCACCCCATCGTCTGCCTACATGATGTCCTCTAACCGTGATTACATGCACGAAACAAGTCAACTTAATTAGCAATATTATAATCAAATATCATATCAACGAAAGTCGTAGTGATCCCAAGTCGCGGGTTGAACCCACTCTGATACCATGTGTAATGACCCCCTCTTTACAACTACAAGTGAAGAAACAATGCAAATTTTTTTTTTAAGGAAAGAAGGCGACGACGACAACAGTTTAATCACAACACTGATGATGAACGCAAGCACGTAGTCCAGGCAATAAGAAACTCTGACTCCACTCACTAGCACAGGGGCAACATGGCGAAACATGCGTAGGACAATAAGGAGGAATGAATACCCACCCAACGCAAACAAGACACACCTACAAGCTAAGGGACAACTTCCCCCTCTCGACACAATGGGCTTAATGAACAAGACTAGAACCTCAAGGCGCACGAACCAAACACATGAAGGTGTTTCGCCCATGTGCCAAAAACAACTTACAACACTCGACAACACTCACAAAGAATGCACCAACTCTGGACAAGTTCTTGTTCACCGCTATCCAATAGGGCGCTCCATGAACCCCTCATCAGGAATCATGCCATCCCTGGGCGATAGATGCGTCAATAACCTTGGAACAACACACCCTTTCTAGACCGAGGACTCTAGATAAATCCAACGCGATAGGAATCGAATACAACCAAGAAAACCACGCCCATACCCCAACAACAGGTCGACGAGACGCCAGAGGACAACAATAAGGGAAGACACAAACCAATACATGACTTCGTCAACAACCCAACCCTTTTATCAAGTCTAACTGGTCAATATTTACAATCTAAATTAGTGTTAAATACGGATCTACTTTAACCAGTATAAATCACTAAGCTAGTGGTTTACAACCTAAATTAACATGATATACAGTTTTATTTTAGCTAGTCTAAATTACCAAATTAGACAGCCACTATATAATAATTAGCATTAACCACATATCAAATTTAGCAAGTGAGTACTACTACTAGTTAATAGATTGCAATTCTAATTTAATCCATAAAACAAATCTCATTCGCAAGTCTAAAATTTACAATTTACACCTTATTACAATCAATCCAACATTATCACAACCTCATTTAATCATTAATTAAGATCTAAATGGGAAATTCTAAATTAATCCCAAAATTACAATCTAACTAGCAATTGACATCATATAACAACATTAACTATATCAATATTGAATGCAACATTGAAACACTTATTAACACATTTAATTACCACATGATGTCTATCTATACTAATCGTACCAAAATGACAATTGTCTATTAACATTAAAAATAATCTACTAAGAAGTGACAATGCCATTAAATCCATATACCTTCAACGAGAAATTAACCCATACGCATTCAATGAGGTTTACTACCATATGCATTTAATGTGATTTAATGCCATATTCATCTAAAGAGATTTAATTTCCATATGCCTGATCATAATTAATGTCATTTAGAGCCATTCAATGCAGTCGATGCCATTTCTAAACGATGTCCTACAACAACACTTATTACTGCTAAATAAAATGGAGGGAAGTTGTCCAAAACCAATAATGCCAATTAGACACGCTGTCACATAAAAGTAAAACTCAGGTGTAAGAATGTTGAACCAATTAGTTGATCATCTAGCAAATGCTAATTCAATTGTTGTCAACGCAGAATCTAATATCTAGTTGTCTAAAAATGTAAGAAGTTGTTGTATAAAGTAAATGTAAATTACCATTGTTGTAAAACTACGGTGTAATTACACATCAGCTGTCAAAAATAAATCGAAATGCATGTAGATTGATAAGTCACCAGGTAATCTAAATAAAATATAACTGAATATAAAATGTGTCCTTAAGCAAATTTATGCACTGAATTTCAATTAAAAATGGAATGGGGCAACATCACAAAGAAGGTAAACCCAGCTTTCACAGGGAATATTGCAAAGATCCCTATCAGGTTTTGGTGGAGAAAAAAATGCAGAGGTCTAAGGCAATCATTGAGGTTAAAATGCCATTGAATGGAAGCCTTCACCACTGGAAAATTCGCCAGGTAATAAGAAATGATTTCTATCCAAAGGAATGGAAAATCGTAGCCCTGGGAAAATGGAAAAATCGCAAGGTGACACTTTGGAAATCGTGGTCTGATCCAGAAACAATGACAATCTTAACTCTGGCATAAACGCAATACCTTAATAAGCCTGTGTCATAAAAAACTATTGTTGTACAGTAGAAGGAAATTCGACTAGTTGCTTGACTGCTATAAAATAAAGGAATATTTGTTGAACAACAGAGGTAAACATGCAATCAAGAATAAGGAGGGTTAAATTCTCCATGGTAAACTAGCTTTCCGATTTCATTAAAGGCACAAAATGCAATCATCATCACTTCTATCAAACATGAAGTGCATTACCCCTAAATAAAAACATTGTACATTACACAGAACAAAATGTAAATACAGCTTGTTGTCCTTAAATAAATATATAATCGCAAGTATAAGCACAGTAGCTATGCCCCCAATCATAGTAGAACCACCACTAGTGACATCACCAAGTGCTACCCAATACATAGTATAAATGCAGGAAAACATTACAACTCAAAAACATGGAGAAAAGAATAAAAACGTAGTCAAATACCTTGAAAACTACCAATCGAGTCAAGTAAGGTGCTAGGGTAAAATCGTTGGCCATAGGTGTGAAAATGAAAGGTGAAATTTTGCACAGTAAGGGCAGACTAGAAGTATAACAACCACACATAAATTTACATGGAAAATCGGTAAAATTTGTTGATGACATTTATTTAAAATCATAGAGATCAATTCATTAAAATGCAGAGATTGAACGCAGAAGATAATAAGCAGTTCGTTGCAGGAAGAAATACCACCTCAGAGGTAATCGACGCAACAAGGCACAAGTCTCACTCAACGAGGAACGATCACAGGGTTGAACGACTAGGCAGAAACATCCTTCACTCATCATCCATGCATAGAAAAGAAGGGCGTTTAGATCCATAGGTCTATTAACACTGAAGTGACGACCGTAGATCAGGATCCTAGCCGACTGCTCAGGTGTGGACTAGTGAGTTAGGGACGAAGGAAAAAAAAATATATACTACAAATCATCAAAAAAAATATAGCCATAGGACATTCAAGACATGCAGGGATCGAAAGCGAAGGGAATCAATCAACAACGAGCTTAAGGCTATGGGGAAAATCAGTCATCCATTAAAATGCTAAGTCAATCATTTTGTTTACCCGATTAAACATACAGACTAAGAGCATAAAGTATACTAATAATCTCCCATGCAAAAATAAAGGAAGCGTACCGTATCCCAAGTAGATCGTTCTGAGTTGTTGTCCCACACGCTCTGTGCAACTCCCTCTTTTCGACCGATGAGACTTCACCGGTACCTCCTAGCCAACTATGGGGGTACTCTTCTTCCCCCTTATCCCCTCGAGCCATGAAGAGGCCATGCACACTAACCAAAGAATCAACTAGATCCCAACTCACCTCGTAAGGCCGAGCTACCACTCCTCACCGAGCCGGGTATCCCAACTTGCACAAGATAAGTTAGTCAAGTCTAAAATTCTACAACGTAATGTTACACATAACAAAAGAGATCCATCATCCTCCTCCTCCCTCCTTTATATAGATTTTCTAAGTCAATTACTTTCCCAAAATCCCTTTTAATTTAGTGTTCAATAATTTAATTCAAAATAATCCTCCCCGTACATGTGTCACCCATCCCCTTTATTGCACCATAAATTAATTTTCTTAATCAATTAATTACCCCTATTTCCCTCACCCACCTAAAATCATTTCTAGAATCTCTGCTAGGAGTCCCCATATTCCCTTACAAGTTTTAATGACTTTCCTCCTTACTAATTTACAAATTGAGTTTAATTTAGAAAGTTCTTAAATACTACATACCTTACTAAGTTAGACTTTCTGCTTTTTCCTTGTGTTTCCCCTTTCTTATTATGTTTCCAGCTTTTTCCTAGTTTCCTAATTCTTTTAAATTTTCCTCTTTCCCTTTTCATTTAAAACTCAAATTGGCAGGTGTAGAAAATTAACTTTTTTCCCTTTTTCCTTTTTAATTAATAAATTTTTAATTAACATATGAGACAAAACAATTATTTCCCCTTTTTAAATTTTATCCCCCAATTTTTTTTTTTTTATAAAATAATGAATTGTTTACCCCTTTCTCGTCACATGGTTAATGATGATTATCATTATTACTTATTTATTTTTATTTTTATTGTTATATAAATATACATTTTTATCACAAGTATCTCTTAGACCTAGACTTTAATTTCCTAGGATGGGCGACATTTTATTAGGGAATTTGTTTTAAATCTTTCTCATCACAGTATTCATTCTAAGGTCATATAGGTTTATTCATTTATTATTTAACAACACAATGTGCCCTTAGGGATGCACTAAGTGATCCAAGGGTGCCACTCGCCCCATTTGGTTTCCCTTGTGCGATGTGTCCTTCAAGATGCACTACGTGCTCCAAGGGTGCCACTCGCCTCAATATATTTCCCTTGCACGACATGCCCTTCAGGACGCACTACATGCTCCAAGGGTGCCACTCGCCTCAATCTGTTTCCTTTGCGCGATGTGCCCTTCAAGACACACTAAATGCTCCAAGAGTTCCACTCACCTCTTGACTGACTTGGTAGACATCAAAAACCCCTGGCGTCAATACTCTGCCAAGTGATCTTGTGGGAGACTAAGGGCCTCTAAGGAATAAGGCCCCTGCCTTATTGCGTGCCCCTTAGAATCATCGTGAGCAACTGTCACAGTTGGCCCTCACGACATCGTGGGTCTTCTCGAACTAGGTAGTCATTAACCTATAGTTCGAGCCACGGCAGGAGTGCTAGTAAGTTGTGGCAGGGTTGTTGTCCACACCTCTCCCTCAACGTCTCTGGTAGTCGTGGGTGGCCCCTCTACTCCACATGTGAGTCTGTTCAACAAGCTATCGTGAGCCTGCATCATCAACGAATCATGTCAGAATATATCCATAATCATATCATCTAATAAGATGCACAAATGTCATATATATAACAAGCAAACCCCAATAGTCCATTCCCTAACTCGATCTAGAGTCCAAGGGGTCACATCGAAGCCTCTCCAACCTCAGGGTCCAAAATCTTGCACACTCAGGGAAAACCTATTCAATAGCACATGCCTATGTCAATGCAACAAAATAACATGTCATCAATTCATAATGCCTCATAATCATAATCAAATGCCCAAAAGTATAATAATCTGGATCACTTGCAAGAAAGTGTCCTCAAAGAATAAGTTCACTTAGTGCGCGCAAGAGTGAGATGTTACAGTTATTCATTGTTCCATGTATCTTGTGGGCCTTGGGAAAATATCCAATAGTAGTGGGTCTTGATGATCTAGCCTCTTTGGCCTTCTCAATTGGAAAATATTGTTGGTAATGTGGCTCTCCACGTGTCCAGCATCTAGTCTTTTGTCGAGTGCTCATGCTCCTCAAAGTAGAATTTGTTGGCCTAACAGTTTGTGATCCTCATCTCTTCTGTTGAACAGGCCTAAACTGTTGTTGTTGTTGTGGATGACGTTGTTGCTACTGTTGTGGTCCTCTATAAGGAGTCCTCTACTAATAAGTTTGTCTTCGTGGTGTCACGAACATAGGTCCAATAGGCATATCTTTTTTCTCATAAGTCTATCTGGATAGTGTCTGATGCTCTTTCACTCTTTATGTCGTTTGTCTAGAAGGTTTAAAAGGAGTCATGTCATGATCCCCACTATTCAACTCTTCCTAAAATATGAGGGCCTTATAAACTACATCATGTAATGTCTGAGGCATTAGGATTCTCACCTTCGCACAAATGTTGAAGTTAAGGCCGAACATAAAGTTGTTGACCTTTAACTTCTTCATATTCAGATGTGGATCATATCTAAGTAGCTCTATGAGCTTGGCCTCATACTCCAACACCGTGCGACCACCATGTCGTAAGTCATTGAACTCATTAATTTGACACTCAATGAATTCCTCGTAGAATTACCTCTCCTGGAACCATTCCTCGAACAACTCCCATGGCACGTATTTGATGACCATGTTTAATTGAGGTAGGAGCATATTCCACCATACAAGATCTCTCACCTTTAGCTAAAACACCTCCATGTGGAATTTCATGTTGGAGGTGTCATCGCGAAGTGAAAAGCACATTTCCATGTTCTCCTACCATGCCTCAACATCTAAGCCATTTGTAGCACCCAAGAATTAGGGAAGCTTCACCTTATTGATTTCTCTGTGTATGCTACTACTACCAGTCGGAGCATGTTGTGAACCCTCATTGGGAACAAATGCTTTGTCCTCATCTCGATCCAGGATTTTGATCAACATCTTTGACATCCTCTGGAAGGTTCTCATCATACCTACCACATCTCCCACATCAACCTGCTTCTTCTCAATAGTATGTTCATCTCCTTAGGGATTATACCCCTCTGGCATGGATACTATTGGAGTTGTCACACCTCTTCCTCCATCTCCACGTCGTCTACTTCCCCTATGTCCTCTAACCATGATTACCTGCATGGAAAATTTCAAAAATAATTAGTAATACATTTGTAATCATTTAATTAACACAATGGAAGGTGTAACGGTCCAATATCGCAGGGTTGAACCCACTCTGATACCATACGTAACGATCCCTCTGTTAAGACGATCAAGTAAGTAAGTAAGTACAGTGGTAAATTGTTTTTTGAAACATCAGTTAGAACAAGTGAAATGCGGTAAAATCATACATCAATAATTCACATTCTATTCTCAACTATATCACTAAAAAGTAATAATCAATACAAAATTAATGTTACTAGTATATCAATCACATCACAGAAAGATAGCAAAAGGTGTCCACCCTCCCAACCTACCCTGCAGAGTTAGGACCTCCAAAACACATAATCAATGCTAAAGTCCAGGATTCATCTGATTGATTTTGACCATTTAAGGTCTCAAGACTGGCAATTGTTATGAGGAACATGGAGGTATCTAATTCCCACATCTCCAATCCTATTCCACATTTAAGATGAGAATTAACTACAATAATTAACCATAATTTCATCAAAGAACCAAAGAATAACCAATTACGCTTTATCAATCATTTAACAAATACTCAAGTATAATTGAGCAAGGAATATAAATAACTATTATTTAAAGAATCAATAATTTCCACTTAGTAAGAAGTAGAGACTCTATTCATTAATTCCTCTAACCCAATAGTACTAAAATTTACACGCTATTTAATTAATCGTGAAACTCATCATACAATTCTTGATCAATAACTACTTCCTAAACTTTACTATGTTTGACTAAAGTTCCAACAAACACAAGTACTTTCAATTATTTACGAAGTAAGGGTATTCAATAATAATGTTGTATTCTACACAAAAAGACATTCACAATCAATTATCATGATGAAATTTAATACAATGTTATCACCTTTTAATCCATAGATTCTAATTACTAGAATCTCGGTATGACTTTTATCCTTAAAATTTTATAATAAGAATAACTTACTTTATAACTCATTGGAACATAAGTCAAAATTGTATAGATTATCAATTTTAAAAATATTGTAATTTACTTTTAACTTAAATTGTAAATCTAGTCATCCATTCTCTCTATATTAAGATACTATCATACAAAAGATTTTCCTAAAGATATTTCCCACTCAAAATCTAATAAAATTTATAAGTGTTTAGGTAAATCATTCAATTTACCTATCATCTGATCCGAGTGCTTATATTCATTTTAAATTCAAAGGATGGCATTCGAGTGGATAAATAAGTATCATGTAACAGTTAATATATATATTTGTACACTCAAGTGAAAATAATCTCTTGAGTAAATCTATCCATACAGGTAACTTAGATTTATAAAGCACAATATTAATATTTACGCTTAATCCCAACTCAGATTGGTTAAGGGGAAGTAAGTAAAACATCGATACTATTAAACTTGGAAGTAATGGATATGTTAGCTAGTTGTTAGCACCAGTAATAAGCGCGGGTTGTAAGCGCCAGTTAGAAGAGTCGGTTCTTAGTTAAGAGTCAGTTGTCTAGTTGTCTTTTGGTTTGCATGTAGCCGACTCGAGAGAGTCTTTTCCTATATAAGGATGTAATCCTTCTTCATTGATTAATATGAAGTGAGCGTAGCCTCACCATGTTGTTTTTCTCTCATATATTTTATCTTGGTATCAGAGCCACGAGGAGAAGGTGCGGAAATCTTTGAATTTCGCAGGTCCCTCCTCTGCTAGGGTGTGGGGGAATACTACTCAGCCTTATGCGCATACAAGGATGGAAAAATTCCCGCAGGCCAAGCTAGCATTACAGTGCAGAAATCTTTGGGCATTCCCGCAGTCTGACCACTCGGAAGGTGCGAACGTTCTTCACGATTCCCGCAGGCGGAGTACAGGTGAGGTGCGAGAACTCAGAACAGTTCGCAGTCAACGTGAGTTTTAGTTTGAAGCGTGAGTTTAATTCTGCATAAAGTTTACATGAGCTTGAAGTGGAAGAGCGTAAGAGTTTTTTGAAGAGCGTGGAGGTAGTTTTTGGAGTTTAAAGAAAACCGTGGAGGAAGAGTTTTGAAAATCGCGTGAGTTTGGATGCATGCATGAAAAATCGCGTGAGTTTTTTATTAAGTGGATAAGTGTTTTTTATTACATGGATTTTGTTTTTTTTTATTAAGCGTGAGGTGGATAAAGAAAGAGTGGATAAAGTGAACCCAAATTTGATTAAAGTGAATCTTTTTTTTGAAGTTTATTAAAAAAAAAGGATATATGTTAAAGTGGAGCATTTAATGGTTTGAAGATTTAATGGTGTGAAGTTATAAAGTTTATTCATTTTTTTTTTATGAAAAGTGAATTTTTATTCATAAGTGGATATATTTTATAAAGAGGTGAAGAGGGAGTTAAGTTGGAGATTTTGGATATTAAGTTGCATGCATGCATGATTTAAGTTGACAAGATATAGATTGAGTCGGATCGGTGGTATCCGAAGGTAGAGCGACAAAACATTGCATATCCTTGGTGATTTTCTTGCAGAGACTAAATTGCAGCGATGGCGAATCCGCTGGCAGAGACATACCTCAACGAAGCCAACAAGTTAGATGGCTCGAACTTCATTAACTGGAAATTCAAGATACAGACGCTCATGGAGGGCTATGGTGTATGGAACATTGCGAATGGAACCGAACTGAAAGATGTTGCGGCTGCAGGTGCGACAATAGCGGTAGGAGGTGCGACAACAGCACAGATCCAAGACTGGGAGAAGCGTGAAAACAAGGCAAAGGTATTGTTGTGCATGTCAGTTAAAGATAGCATAATTCCACATATTAGAGACGCTACAACTTCTGCTGCAACATGGGCAACTCTTAAAGCATTGTATGAAACTAGCAATACAAATCACATTTTGTTCCTGAAAACTAAATTGCTAGGCATTAAGATGGATGGAAATGAATCTGTTAGTTCATTTTTGGGTTGCATTAAAGAGGTGAAAGACAAGTTAGTAAATATAGGGGAAACTGTTTCCAATACTAATCTAGTGACTATTACCTTAAATGGTATGCTAGAAGACTATCATATGTTCATAACAGG
>JZKD02S2085604.1:369394-385444 GCA_000966675.3 Picea glauca
TTTGGAGAAATGCAGGCCAAACTTTTGTTTGTCAGAGTAAGTATATCAGAGAAATACTTAAGAGATTTAAGATGGATCAGTGTAAGTCTTCTACTATTCCCATGCAACAGAATGTTAAACTGTCTTGTGATGATGGTTCGAAGGAGCTGAATGGCACTGTGTATAGACAGATGGTGGGTAGTCTGAATTATCTCACCACAACCAGACCTGATATTTCATATTCTGTGAGTGTGTTAAGTCAGTTCATGGCGAAACCTCATGAAATCCATTGGAATGCAGCAAAGGCAGTACTCAGGTATCTAAAAAGTACGCTTGATTATGGTATTAAGTATATTGATGCATCTAATGTTGAGTTAGAAGGTTATTCAGACTTTGATTGGGCTGGAAATATAGATCATCGAAGATCAACCACTGGATATGCATTCAGCATTGGATCCGGGGTTGTTTCATGGAGCAGTAAAAAGCAGCCTATTGTATCTTTATCCTCTACCGAAGCAGAATATAAAGCCTTGTGTGCAGCAACTTGCGAAGCTGTTTGGTTAAGAAGACTTCTTCAAGATGTTGGAGAAGAACGAAAGGAACCTACAATGATCATATGTGATAATCAAAGTTCAATCAATATTGCGAAGAATCCGATTTTTCATGCAAGGACAAAGCATGTTGAAGCTCAGTATCATTTTGTTCGAGAAAAGTTGCAGTCAAATGAAATAACTCTTGTGTATTGTAATACTAATGAAAATGTTGCTGATATTTTCACTAAGCCTCTTCGAAAGATTAAGTTTGAACTGTTTAGAGAGATGTTAGGTGTAGAAGTCAATCCATTCTCCATTAAGGGGGAGACTTGGAAGTAATGGAGATGTTAGCTAGTTGTTAGCACCGGTAATAAGCGCGGGTTGTAAGCGCCAGTTAGAAGAGTCAGTTCTTAGTTAAGAGTCAGTTGTCTAGTTGTCTTTTGGTTTGCATGTAGCCGACTCGGGAGAGTCTTTTCCTATATAAGGATGTAATCCTTCTTCATTGATTAATATGAAGTGAGCGTAGCCTCACCGTGTTGTTTTGCTCTCGTATATTTTATCTATTAATATGTTCTTTTTATTTAAAAACTTTTGGAATGGTGTAAATGAAACGAGAAGTTGCAAGAAGTGGATAACATCTCCCAAATACTCTCAGCGCAACATCAGTAAGGGGGCTTGTTCCAGTAATGGATTCATCCATACAATTGACTATCAGTTGAGCATACGAATGTGCAATTAAATTTCACTTATAGTTCTTGATTTATGCCCTAAATCTGGTACTGAGAGTCAGCGAGAGTTCATTAATATTTAGAAATGCCACCCGGGTGAAATTCCGAGTCCAAGCCTAGCATGGAAATTTAAAATTACCCACCCGTCAGCGACAGGAAACTTGTCAACATGGCACATAGCTTCATAGTGGCATTCGTGCAAGGAAAAATCGCTAACTAGTAACTCAACAATCAGACAACCGTGACTCTCGATATACCCGAGACATTCAAGATGCGGGGTTGCAACAATTTGGATCTCATACTTACTCAATCTGTCGACGAGCATACCCATTTTGCAGTGATAAGTAGGAAAAGTAATACCACGAGTTAACCATGACACGGTGGAGACTCGATCGAGTTCCGGGAATGCAAATAGATAATCCAATGATACTACAATCTTAAAAATAAGAAAAACGCAAATGATAAAGCAGTCATTCACGCTAGTTCTATAAATTTACAACCCTACAAATTTCAAACTATTATGTTTCTAAAAATACCATACGGATTCAATATTTCAGAGTGCCGTTAGTTTTAAAGATCTTACGAAATTTTTCGTTTCTGAAATGTAAATTGATGTTACTGAGGAAATTCGAAATTTAATTTAGAATTTCAGTCAATGTACAAAAACCATACGAGTTACTAATTTTGTATTTGTACATTAACTTTATAGCCATTCTAACCAATTCAAATCCGGGATGCAATTTATTTGATAGCAGTTTACAAACTTTAAATATCTGATTGCAATAAAGCTTGATAGTGCCCAACGAATATTTAATTTTAGGGTTGTAAAATAATTGGTAGCTTTAAAATAAATTAATTCCATGGCTGCAATCAAAACTAATGCGCAACCATCACGTAAATTTGATTCAAGATTTCCATAATACATGACAACGACTATAACTAAATTCCAATTCAAGTTGCATCTTCTTGATTGAGACTGTGAAAAATAGAGGTCAATCGGGGTTCAGGATTCGGCGATTACAAATGCCAAACACCAACACACAACAACTCCCGAATCGCGAAAATGCGAATGGAATGTGGGTTCAGTGTTTTTCGGGTTTCGGGGTTTACAAACACCTGATGCAAAACACCGCACAATGTCAAACACCGAATTGCGAAAAAAATGTGGGGCCCGACCAATATAGGGTTTCGGCATTTGGTAATGCTTGATGCATGAACAACATACAACGGTAATCGCCGATCCATGAAATTCGATTAGGCTGTGGGGCCACTTCAGGTTTCGGTGTTTGCAAGAACCAGAGAACTCCACGCAACTTGAACCAATAAACTCTGAATTCCAAAAAAAATGAAAAACATGAACAGAGTTTACAAACTCAGTTAAAATAAAACATAGAGTGACAAATTCAATTCAAAAAAATAAAAAAATGCTTTCAAGCTTATCTCACTAATTTACAATTTCAACTCTGGTATTTAAACACAGAAAATTGCCCTTTCGATCTTCTAAAGGATTTTAATCAAGGCGGTGTTAAAATTCGGTTGCCTTGAATGGTTAAGGAGACAACCGTTTAGAGTAATTAAATCTTCGAGTCTTGAAGAGTTAAGACGGTCATCGATCCGTCGTTATCCAGGCGGTGAAATGATTAATCTCTGACATATTCCCTCTTAATCATTTCAGAACAAAAAACAAAATAAAACATGTGAAACAAAATTGTTGTAAATAATGTATTATTGCTTACAGACCCCAATGTTTCTTCTATGGATTTTAAACAGTTCATTTCCCAAAGGCTTTGTAAATATGTCTGCAAATTGTTCTTCAGACCTGCAAAACTGAACAGAAATTTCTTTGCCATTTATCAGTTCACGAATAAAATGATACCTTGTATCAATGTGCTTACTTTGTTTGTGAAAAACATGATTCCTTGACAATGCAATGATAGACTTATTGTCACAGAAAATCTTGGTTGCATCATTCTGGTTATGCAACAATTCATTCAAGAACCTTCTCATCCATACAGCTTGACATGCAACTGCAGTTGTTGCAACATACTCTACCTCAGTGGAAGATAGAGTCACAATGGGTTGTTTCTTTGATGCCCATGCCACTGCTCTAGATCCAAGACTAAAAATATACCCAGATGTGCTTTTCCTGTCATCAATGGAACCTGCAAAATCACTATCAGTATATCTGATCAGCTCAAAGTTTAAGCTTGATGTGTATCGGATACCAAAATCAGTTGTTCCATGAACATATCTTAGGATCCTCTTTCCTGCTTGCCAATGAGTATTGTTTGGAGTCTCCATGAATCTTGAAATCAAACTCATAGCAAACATAATGTTAGGTCTAGTTGATGTTAAGTACATAAGGCTTCCAACCAGCCTCTTAGACAAGGTTGGATCAACATATGATCCTTCATCATACTTACTCAGTTTAATATCAGTTGTCATTGGTGTTGCAACTGGCTTGCAATTCAACATTTTAAACCTTTTCAACACTTCATTTGCATAGTTAGTTTGACAAATGAAAATGCCATCATCAGATTGATCCACTTCAATTCCAAGAAAATATTTCATCAATCTTAAATCGGTCATCTCAAAACTTATTTTAATGGCATTTTTAAAGTCTTCTACAAATAGATCTCCAGTAAAAATCAAGTCATCAACATACAAACAGGCAATCAAAATTTCACCTTTCTAGTCTATCTTTGTATACAGAGTTGGTTCACTTGGACTTCTACTGAATCCAACATTGATCAGGTATTCATCAATCCCGCTATACCAAACTTTGGATGCTCGCTTCAATCCATATAAATCTTTCATTAACTTGTAAACTTTATCTCTGTGTTTATCAATATCATAACTCGGAGGTTGTCTTACATAAACTTCTTCTTCCAAATATCCATTTAAAAATGCAGACTTGACGTCCATTTGATGCATGATCCATCTATTCTGAGCTGCAATAGCTAAGACCATCCTCACTATGTCAATCCTTGCTATAGGAGAAAAGGTTTCATTGTAATCAATACCGGGTTGCTGACTAAACCCCTGAGCTACAAGTCTTGCCTTGTACTTTTCAACTTCACCATCTGCATTCAACTTAGTCTTATAAACCCACTTAACACCAATACTATTATTATCTTCAGGTAAATATACAAGATCCCAAGTGTTATTTCTTTCAATGGAATCAATCTCCTCGTCAATTGCTTCTATCCAAACATCTTCTCTAGTAGCTTCATCATAACTTACAAGATCATAAGCTATAAATGAAAAATTTGAAATCTGATCTACTTCTTCATTCTTATCATACAATTCTCTTATGCTTCTACTCTTTTGTCCTTTAAGTCTGTCACTTAATGAAGCTAAAGTGGGATTTGATTCACTACTTACATGTGAATTTGATTGATGTCCACCATGTCCAGATGGCTCACCACACTCATGAGTTCTTGGCGTTCTAAATTGAGATGGGCAGAAATCTGGTGCTAGCCTTGTTGGACTTCTTGCTGCAAGCGTATGTACATGTGGAATCATTTGTCCATCTCCTTCATCCTGCTCAGCTCCATCATCATCTTCACGGGGTAACACAACTCCCTCTGAAATTGATTTGTCAATACTTCCATCCCAGGCTTCATCTTCTTTAAACTGAACATCTCTGTTTATTACATATTTCTGGGTGATGGGATTATAGAGTTTATATGCCCTAGACTCTTGACTGTATCCAACAAAAATACATCTCTCGCTTCTATCATCCAACTTCC
This sequence comes from Picea glauca, assembly GCA_000966675.3. NCBI lineage: Eukaryota > Viridiplantae > Streptophyta > Pinopsida > Pinales > Pinaceae > Picea > Picea glauca. The sequence continues at coordinate 374,387 of JZKD02S2085604.1, forward strand.
TCCTCATTTCTGCAGGCACATGTGCAAATGCAACACATCCAAAAATTCTGAAATGAGAAACATTACAAGGCTTACCATCCCAGGCTTCCTGAGGTACACGATCCCTCACGGTCTTGGTCAGACTTCTATTCAATATAAAAACAGAGAAAAGAAGAGAATCTCTCCAATATTCATTTGAAAGATGCTTCTCTTTCAACATGCTTCAAGCCATATCCATGATGGTCCGATTCTTCCTTTTAGCCACTCCATTCTGTTGTGGAGAATATTGAGCAGTAAACTGCCTTTTAATTCCATGAAGACCAAAAAATTCAATGAATTCATTCAATTTATACTCACCTCCTCTATCAGACTTAAGGATCTTAATGGTTCGACCACTCTCATTCTCAACCATAGACTTAAATTTCTTAAAAACATCAAAGGCTTTAGACTTTTGTTTCAACAAATACAACAAAGTCTTCCTACTGAAATCATCAATGAAAGTAATAAAATAAACACAACCAATTAAAGAAGGTGTTTGCATAGGTCCACATAAATCTTTGTGGACAATTTCCAAAGGAGCTTTTGCTCTGTAGGAAACACCTGAAACAAATTTCTCTCTGTGATGTTTTCCAAGTATGCAGATCTCACAGGAGCTTGCAGGTTGTTGAATACAAGGTAACCCTTTCACCATATGTTTCTTCTGTAACAAATCTAAGCCACCAAAATGTAAATGACCATATCTCAAATGCCATAACCAAGATTCATCTAAACTTCCAGATTTATAAGCATTCAAAGAACCACTCAAATCATTTCTCATAACAAGTGGAAACATTCTATTCTTGGTCATCTCTACTCTTGCAATCAATTGTTTGTTGGGTAATTTATCATAGATAGTACATACGTTGTTGTTGAAGAACACTCTGTACTTTTCTCCAACAACTGCCCAACACTGATAAGATTGCATTTTAAACCAGGCACAAAGTAAACATCATCAATATTTCTTCTCTGATTGTTCTTAGTGTAAACTGGAACTATACCTTTACCATTGACTATAACCTTACAGTCATTTCTCAGTTTGACTTCAGACTGAATACTAGTATCAATGGAAGAAAATAAGTCTTTATTACTAGTCATCTGGTTACTGCAACCACTATCCAAAAACCAAATATCATTTGCCCATTCCTGAGTGACGTTATAGGTCAAAAACATAGGATTTTGATGATCCTCGGACTCATTTATAATATGTGCAGACTGATTTCTAGCATCTGCCTGTTTCTTCCAACATTTGTTAGCAAAATGCCCAAACTTCTTACAATAATAACATTGCACTTTAGTTTTATCATACCTTTGATTTTCTTGTTGCCAGGGTTTGTTGTTGCTCCCTCTTAAATTAGGAGGATTTTGTTGGAACTTCTAATCAGACTTTGATTCAGCTTCGTTGTCCCTTGGACCAGAAAATGGACCTCCTCTTCCATGAGTATGAAACCTTCCTCTGCTTCTGCCTCTGGTAACATGTCATTGGGATTTGAAAGCATGCTCCATTGATCCTTCTTCATATCTAGATATCCTAGATTCATGAACAACAAGAGAACTAGTTAACTCATCAATTTGCATTAGACTTAAATCTTTAAATTCCTCTATGGGAACACCAACAGGCTCAAACTTCTTTGGAAAACTTCTCAGCACTTTCTCAATAATTCTTTTATTCTCAACATCATATCCATATTGCCTGAGTTGGTTCACAACTCATCACTTCAGTCATGAAAGTAGCAACACTTTCATTATCCTTCATCTTCATATTTTCGAAGTCCCTTCTCAAGTTCTGCAACTTGACTGTCTTCACCTTGGACAACCCTTGATAACAGGTTTCAAGAATGTCCCAAGCCATCTTCGAAGATGCAACACTGGCAATATTCATAAAAATGGATTCATTTAATCCTTGCTGGATCAATCCAAGAGCTTTATTATCCTTCTTCCTGTTTTCCTTCAACAAAATACGGTCAGCATTAGACAAAGCCAATTCTGCTGCAGCACCAACTGGCTAGTGATAGCCATCAATAACATAAGTCCAAAAATCTTGAGAACACAGAATCGTCCTCATCCGAATGTACCAAAAATCATATGACTTCTCGCTCAGAGCATGAACCTGAATCTGAGAAGAACTACTACCAGATGCAACCATTTATAAAAATTAACAGAAATTAAATAAACCTTCACGCAAAAAAACATGAGAATAAAATTTTTGGCACTAACAGGAATAATCTGCAATGAACTAAGAAATTGTTGGGTGAACTGTAGGCTCTGATACCAAATGTGAAAAATGGAGGTCAATCGGGGTTTGGGATTCGACGATTACAAATGCCAAACACCAATACACAACAACTCCCGAATCGCGAAAATGCGAATGGAATGTGGGCCTGGTGATTTTCGGGTTTTGGGGTTTACAAACTCCCGATGCAAAACACTGCACAACGTCAAAAGCCAAATCGTAAAAAAAATGTAGGGCCCCGCCAATATAAGGTTTCAGCATTTGGTAATGCTTGATGCATGAACAACATACAATGGTAATCGTCGATCCACAAAATTCGATCAGGCTGTGGGGCCACTTCGGGTTTCAATGTTTGCAAGAACAAGAGAACTCCATGCAACTTGAACCAATAAACTTCGAATTCCAAAAAAAATGAAAAACATGAACAGAGTTTACAAACTTAGTTAAAATAAAACATAGAGTGACAAATTCAATTCAAAAAAAACAAAAAAATGCTTTCAAGCTCATCTCATTGATTTACAATTTTGACTCTGGTATTTAAACATAGAAAATTGCCCCTTTGATCTTCTAAAGTATTTTAATCAAGGCGGTGTTAAAATTCAGTTTCCTTGAATGGTTAAGGTAGCCACCGTTTAGAGTAATTAAATCTTTGATTCTTGAAGAGTCAAGACGGCCACCGATCCACCGCTATCCAAGCGGTGAAAAGATTAATCTCTGACAGAGACTATATAACCTTCAAATTCAGGAACTATGAAGTAATGATAGAAATTAAATAAATCCAAGTTCTTGTTTCTAACAATTTCCATAATTTCAATTTATACAGAAATTCGCAGCAAACAAACAATTCCATAATTCTGATTTTGTGCATAAATTGGAAGAAAACAAACAAATTCCATAATTCTGATTTTGTGCATAAATTGGAAGTGAACAAAAAAAATCCATAATTCTGATCTTGTGCATAAATTGGTTATGAACAACAATCCAAATTTTAATATTACACAATGGGTCTTCCTCAAGCTTGGGAATTTTACTATGAAATTTACCATACTAAGATACAAATCTACTCTTAATACAAAATAATATTTTAGAAATAAAATACTGGAACGAATGATAATGGCAAATGGAATATGCCCTTCAACATGGACTTGCCCTCCTTCTTACTTTTTCTTTCTAATCACATCACCAGTACATCCCATCCAATGCTAGGGATACTTTTCTTCCCCTCACCCCCAAGCCTCAAAGGGGCGACACAAAGGAAACCAACAAACAATAGCTCCAAGGTTTGTCTCGCAAGGAACAACTTTCACTCTTTCTACAAGCTTGGTATACCAACTCTCACAAGTAAAAGACAATGCACAAAAATTTGGCAATATAACATTACCAAGAATAACTGAGATCCATTTCCCTTCTACACCATTTGTTTTATAGAAATTTATTTATTGGCACATGTCCTCAGGCACAAATAATTAACCTTTTAGATTAAATTAATTATGATTATTCACCCACACACTTGTCACACTCTCTGCAAGTTGCACAAGTAATTATCATTTTTATTTTATTTAAAAACCCTATTTTCGCTCTTAGTTGTCCTTTTGTTCCCCAAATTCTCATTTAATGAGTGACTCTTAACTAGATCTTAGTTAGAGTTGGATTAAGAGTCTTCTTCTAGTTAAAATAGTAGTAGGTTGACTCAAGATTATATTCTATGTGCACCTATTCTCTCTAGTTAATATTTATTTCTATTTAAAAATCTAAATTATTAATTTCATGCACACATGTGCATTTTTTCCAACCTTTAAATTTTATTCCCCCTTTTCGTAGAGTTTGATTATATTCTCAAATATTTTAACTTATGTCTTAATTCATTTAGTACTTTAATTAAATTTAGACTTAGGCTTGAACGATTTTTGGGCTTTATAATTAAAAAATTATTGTATTCCAACAAGGTCTAATCATTTCAATTTTTTCTAGGCCACCTAGATTTATTAACTCAATTTTTTATTACGCAACATGCCCTTCAAGACGCACCTCCATGATCCAAAGGAGCCACTCACATTAGACTGGTTTTGGAATTTTGTTTGACCCTTGGAGTTGACAGTCCACTCGATTGACATTCTAAGAGAATAAGGGCTTCTAAGGAATAAGGACTTTTCCTTATTGTGTGCCCATTAGAAATATTTTTGAGCGACCATCTTAGTCCACCCTCACAACACCGTGGAACTGTTGAACTAGGTAATCGCTAACCTCTTATATAAACCACGGTGGGAGTGTTAGTAGGTCGTGATAGGGACGCTTCCATATCTCTCCCTCAAATGTCTAGTTTATGTGCATGACCCCTTTACACCTTATGTGGGTCGGATTGGCAAGCATCGTCAAGCGTGCACCCACTAAAAAAAACACTGTCAAAAATACATGCATATAAATCATATTGAAATCAATCATATATCACATATGCGTAAAATGAAATACTCAAACAAATACAATCTACGCCCTAACTCAATCCAGAGTCCAAGGAAGTCCATTGATGCCATCAACATCCATAACCTATCATGTGTCTTGCACACTCAGGAAAAATCATCAATAGTATATGCGAATACATATACATAAAAAATAAAAATATGTCACAATACATCATCATCATCATGTATAATCCATAATCAAAACGAAATCACAATGTACCATAACCAGATCACTTGCACGCAAGTGTCCTCAAAGAATAAGTCAATAAAATTGTGCTCAATAGAACGAGATGTTACAGTGTCATAATCAATGGCATCTGTTGAGATGAACCATATAGATGTGGCCAAATGATCCCACGAATATAACAATGAACACAATAATGTAACTTCCTTGTTCTAATGTTCGTACTTTACTTACATGCTAGATAATTGACAAATCAAAGTATGGAAAATATTTAAGTGATCAACAATTTTTGTACCTTTTGTCATCCGCAAGCTGTAAAACTTCCTCTTCAAGAAGATTATGTTCATTAAGGACTTTTTCATATACATACTTTTAGTATTTTCCACAAACCTGTTGTTTTCTCCTCTCCAACGATGTTAAACATGACTTCATCTGCCAGACACAAACTAATGGTACTGAGAGCTCTTGCATCCATATCTTCTCGGTACTCATATTTCATGCTTGTCTATTTCTTTATCTTTCCATCCAATTCCTTTTGCAATCCTTGTTGCACAAGAAGGTCTCGCATCTTGAGCTTTTATAACTGAAAATTATTTTTCCCATTGAATTTCTCCACCTCAAACATAGAACTATACACTTTCTCCATTAACACAAAAAACCATCCAAGCCAAAACCAAACCCTTTTAAATTTGGAGAAATATTCTTATTTGTTTCAAAGTTGAATAAGAAGGTTTAATCCAAAGTTTAATCTAAATGAGAAAAAACATTTTAAAAACCACCCACCTTGTTTATTTATAAATGGCTATCCTTTATATCTCCACCCAAAAAATGACCTTCAATAAAATATATCCCTCATATAATTTGTCTCACACAAAACTTGAACCAAAACTTATCCCTCACCTTTATTAAAGTATCTTCATCCACTTATAATAATCCTCCCCTTTATCAATTTAAAAAAGGGTGATTCTCATGCACAATAAAAAAAAACCACTCCTTTATAATTTTATCCACGTCATGGTATCACCTTATAAAATATTTACCTCATCAAATATTTACTTTATACGTTGACCTTTCCATAAAACGGATATCCTGCGACAATGTGCCTACGACACTTTCATTAAATTGTCTCACTATGTAATATGTATTGTCCATGACACTTTGCAGAAATTGAAAATTTTGCAAGTGTGTTTGTGATTGTCGCACCATGTAAGAGGGATAGCTTGCAACAGTGTAATAAAACCCATCTTAGGTCGAACCATTCTACTCGTATCAGTTTGGTTGACCTGTCCTGCTATCAACGACTAGATCTTCTTCTCTTTGATCCTTCAAATCTGTACTCTGATATCATTTGTTAGGCAGTTACACAATTACACAAATTGATCATAAATAGATCACATGATTACACAGCTTGTTCATTGTAATGTGCATATATACACAATCTAAATCACATAATTACACATCCTATTCATTGTAATTCACAATCTAAATTTAGTGCATTCAACAGCATGGAAATTAGTTAGCATGTTTTCAACAATTAAGAGACATTAAGAGACCTTATTAAGAATTTTCAAAAATGCGCTGCAACTACCACAAATGCCTGAGCTCCTTCTTTCACTTTTTAGCTAAAATGAGAAAATTCTTGAGCTCCTTCTTTCAAATTTTGATTCACTTTTTCGCTAAAATGAGAAGCTCAGATTTCTAGTTTAGTTTGGTTTGTCATGAATTTTTGAATATTACTATTCTCGGTTTTCTTCATTGGAACGACACCAGTTGTTAAGTTCATTAATTCCTTAAGTACCAATGGAGGATCATAAGTCATAGGAAGTACATCATAATTCATGGACAATAGATCATCTAGTAGGAACTTCAAAACTTGTGCTACCTTAACTCGATCGATGACTCCTTGTTCACCTGTGCTCCCTTAACCCGATTGATGACTACTTGTTCGCCCCTGAAAGAAATATGACTACTTGTTCATCCTTGAAAGAAATCTTGGGTATCACTCAGCCTAGCATTTCATGAAATAAAAAAAAGAAATCACGTCTACAATAGTAGTGCGATGAAGATGAAGACAAACATTAATGGATCGATAATTGCAAGATTCGATTGCTCTCTCCTATTGAAAATTGAAAGGCCATACATTCTTAAAAGTGAAACAGCTAGCCCAGGAGTGGAGATAGACAGCCAACAGAAGGGGGTGGATATAACACTTGTTGCAATAAATAAACCACGGGAGTAAATAATTGGAAAAAAAAAAAGCAGGAGTAAATAATTGCAAATGTGTAATTCGAAAAAAAAAATCATTTAAATTGAAGGTTGTATGGTTAAGATATTGCAAATTGAAAATAAGTTGTTTTCAAGGCTTTTATGAGTATTTTAGAACATATAAATTTTGATAAAAGTTCCATTTGTTGTTATATAAATGTCATTTGATAAAGCATTTTTGTGGCTACAATTTTACATATATTTTTGAGTTTTACTCATTCAAAATAATTAGTATATATATATGTGGATGTGTATGCTAGATTTTTATCCTTGTGAGGAATTATATAGGGATATCCATGTTTATGAAGAATCTCCATGTTAATAGGATTTAAAAGAGTCATTTGTGATTTCACAATTTCACATCCTCTCCCCAATGAATCTCCTAGTGTGCATAATTATTAACCGCCTTGTGAAGGGGATTTACAAGAGGATATAATCCTTAAACATGACGAGGAAAAATTCATGAAGAGTAATCTCTTTTCATTGAACATGTCAAACATGTAGTTTTATCTAATTTTCCATTGTGTTTTGAGTTAAAATAATTTTATGAAGGAAATGAACTATGTATATAAATCTCTAAACTTTGTAATCCTAGTAATTTTCTAGAAAATTTGGACTACATTCATGTGAGTGTTAATGTTACCTCTTATAAATTGATGAACTCATTCTTATTCCGGTCGTCATAATCCAGATGAATTCAATTAGAATATATTGATATAATTTTTGGTATTTATGGGTCTATGATTTTACTTATGATCCGAATTGGATCATTATATAATTTTTTATTATCTTAGTACTTTCTAGGAGGAGAAATTGGAGGAATTGGTTTGCAAACCATATTTTAGTGGTAGGTCCTAGTTCCAAATTTGGGGTCGATAACCTTCTAGTGACATTTTGAGGCATCAAACAACACTTTTCGGGGTCAAAACTTTGCAAAAATATCTCTTATCCCCTCAATGATTCTCTACACGTCAATGTCTTTCCAATGGTGCAAAAGTAACCTCAATAGGAGCTTGTTTTTTGAAATTATACATTTCGCAAGTTGACCTACCTTGTTGACCACCATGGTACTAAGTGGATGCCACATCAGCCCCCATTAATCACACATGCGTAATTTCAAGAAGATTTCAGAAGATCCAAAACCTAACACTTATTGAGGGTTGAGACATGCAAAACCCTAACCATGTATGGTTATCATTTTATGCTAAATACTATGCCACTAGGAGGAGAAAGGGGTTCCATTCCATAGTTTTGTAGAGAATCTAGGAGTGGGACTTTAGAGCATAAGAGATGAAGAAGTAGATTTGTTAGTATCCATTCAAGCCATAGTGTCAAGGAAACTCCATACTGAGTGCCTCTTTCTTTGTATTTTTGTTTTCATAAATAATGAAAAAAGAGAGTACCATAGGCCTCACCTTCTAGCTGGGTTTACTCCCATATTGGGTTTTCCAGGATACATCTTGTGCTAATTTATGTGGATAGTGTGTTGTTTTGTTTGTTCTTTTTCATTTTTGTATTTTAGTTATTTCATTAATTTGAGAAATAAGCTACTCATAATAAATCTGAGATCTAAGGAAATAATCTTGCATATTAAAATATTTCAGAATAATACAGGGTTTGTTGTGACAAACTATTCCAATGGAATATCAATGGAAGTTTATAGATCATATTGGTATCGGGACTATTTTCCTTATATCATTTGTGGGAAGTTATAGGATCCAATATTTTCCTTAAGAAGGAAGTCAGAGAACCCTTTGCATGGTCGATGAGTCTAGTCATAAAAACCTTTTGGATGTAGAAGAAGAGAGATTTGTGCAACTAGAAGAGAAATTCGTTGATTTCTCTTGCGACATGGCCCTTCTCATGGTGGATATAGTGAACAAGTTAAGAATTTCCAAGGATATTGGTGGTTCTAATTAATAAATGGAATTGGGTGAGAAGCTGAGACATAGTGAAGATCCAAAAAAGGAGTTAAAAAAAAATCCCGATGAAGAGAAACCAAATTCCACTCCTTCAAAAACTCTATTCAAAATCAAAGTGAAAGTGGACAGCAAGCCCTATCACTTGGTGATATCAATGTTGATAATTTGAACCATTGGTTTCAATAGTTAAAAGTGGATTTCAATGACCATAATATAGATGAAGAGTAGAATATTTTTTTTACCCAAAGAAAAATAGAGGGCCATGCACTAACCTAGTGGGAAAGGAACATCGAGACACTTAGGTTGGAGGGTGATCCACCATTAAATAAGTAAGAGGTGTTTAAAAACCTCACCAAGTCCCATTTATATTCTATTGGTTATGCATAAGACCAATGGATCCATTGTTACACATTATTTTCTGGTCACCCCAGTGATCCATTGACAACATGTGTTCATGTTTCCATGAAAAGATAAAAGAGTCTTTCTCCATGAGAAAGTGATTGGCTTTCTCTTCTCAAAATTCCTATTAAGAAAGGTTGTCACAGGATGCACCATACACAGGGTGTGACGATGCCTTATTGGCACTCCCTGATCTAAACATGGGTTGCAACGTCGTCGCATGATGCACTATACCTAGGGTGCGACGATGTCGAAAGCTAAGGAAAATTCAAACTTCATGAAATTTCTAGAAGGTGATCTTTTAGAAGATGAGGTGGATTCCGAACAGTTTAGATATTACTCACTTCTTTGATTTGGTGGGATCATCCTAATCTCCTCTCCCATCTCTCTTTCACACTATATAAAGAGGTACACCTCATGGAAAAGGCTAAACATGAAACGACTAAAATTGAATAGGCTAGGAATTGTATGGAGAATTTTGCATTAGATCATGCTTGAGAGCCTCATTTCAGTTCATCAAGTTATTTTGGATCTTCTTCATTCAAGGTTGGAGCAAAGGTGTGTGTGTTGGAGAAAAGGGCCATTGGAAGGGGACCTTGTGACATCAAGGCTTTTGGTTGTAATCTCCACTTTCATTTAATATGATACAACAATATGTTTCTTTCCCATAAAACTATTCTTGTTTTATTGTATGATTCCTTGATCACATGCATACATTCTTGTTGAGTACATTGTGTTTCTTTCACTTTGGTTGGTTTGTGTTCGCTTGCAGATTCAATATCACAAGAGCATTGAAGTGGAGCTAGGATGACAATGGAAAGAGGAAGCGACATTTAAAACGTATGTTGCCCATCTCTTATTAATTAGTAAACTCAATGATTAGAGTTTAGGGAAAGTTTCATGTTCTAGATTTTTTGTTCTAGTTTCCAGTGGGATCTAGGGAGATCTGTTTATGTCTGAATTTACCTATTAATCCTATAATAGTGAACAACAAGCCCTGTCACTTGGTGATATCAGTGTTGATAATTTGAACCATTGGTTGCAATAGTTAGAAGTGAATTTCAATGTCCATAATATAGATGAAGAGTAGAATATTTTTTTTACCCAAAGAAAAATAGAGGGCCATGAACTAACCTAGTGGGAAAGGAACATGGAGACACATAGGTTGGAGGGTGATCCACTAGTAATTAAGTGGGAGGTTTTTAAAAACCTCACCAAGTCCCATTTCTATTCTATTGGTTATTTAGAAGACCAATGGATCCATTGGCATCACTTCAGGTAGAGGAAATGACAAAGTTTTCAAGAGTATACCACTGAGTTTAGGAATATGAAAATCATATTGGGTCTCTCCCAAGAATCTAGGCATACTCCTCAAGTTATATGGGGGGTGTACAAAATCATTTTTATATTTTTTGACAATTGTACAAGGGTGGGGGATTAATTTCTTATTTTTATTATTATTTTTTTGTTTTCATGTTGATTTCAGGGTAATTCTATTAAATATTTTTTTAACTTTATTTTTAACATATTTTAATTAAATTAATTATTTTTCTATTTTTATTTTTATTTTCTTATTTTCTT
>JZKD02S2085604.1:392797-415957 GCA_000966675.3 Picea glauca
TGGTCTATGAGCAGTGATATTTTCTTATTAATATCTGAGTGCAATTACATTTTACAAAAATAGATGTACTTGCCCTTGTCGCAATCCAGGCTCTCCATCCTAATAATCACATAGAAATTATAACCTTAGTATACATATATACAAAGGCTCTCTGACCCCAAAATATCCTGGCTAAAAACACAGTCTGATGCACACTTTGAAGAGATCCTCGCACAGTTACTCAAGTTCCTGCAAATCTATGAAATAGGAACATACTCTTCCCTTTGTTTCCACATACAACAACCCTCATGCACTTACTAAGGTGAGTGGAAAGCTATGAAATGGTCGCACAGTCTTCCCTTGGTGCACACACGCTAAAATATACCCAAAACTTATGTTTCCATGACTCACTAGCCTATATGTAAATTTACATTTACATTATAGTTGGGGTTCATCTTAGCAGTATTACATTCCTCTTCCCCTTATTTATGCACTATCCTTAATGCATTATTTACAATCAAAACTTTAAAATTCTTAAAAAATATATGGGTACTCCGTGTGCATAGCATCCTCATTCTCTCAAGTGGCATCCTCAAGACCGTAACAGGACCACTGGAATTTTATCAGTTCTATTGCTCGATCGTGGAGAATCTTTACATTCTGATCCAATATGTACACTGAATGAAATGGGAAGTTGTCTCCTTGTTCCACTTGAATCAGATTACAATCAATTACATGATTAGCATCAGGAACATACTTTTTAAGAAAAGATACATGAAACACATTGTGAATGCATATGGATGCAAGAAGTGCAAACATGTATGTGATAGGAAAAATCCTCTCTAGGATTTCAACCGACCCACAATAACATGTTGGTAGCTTTGAACAATTTCCCAACTTAAGTGAACTCTTCCTAGATTTCACTTTCAAAAATACATGGTCACCCACTTTAAATTCTCTATGAGTTCTACATTTATATGCATAAGTTTTCTTCCTGTCTTGGTCCTCCTTTAAGGTCTTTTTTATTTTTAACATTTACTCTTCCATTTCCCTTATCAAATATGGCCCAACCACTACTTTGTTTGTTGGGTTGTCCCAACTCACTAGTGTGTTGCACTTTATACCAAAAAGTTCCTCAGATGGGATCATCTTTAGAGATGCTTGATACCCATTGGTATAAGAAAACTCAACCAAATGTAAACATTTTTCCCACCCCATCCATTTTTCCATCACATACATTCTTATCGTATATTCTATCACTTGATTTACCCTTTATGTTTTCCCATCAAACTCTAGATGATAGGTTGTGCTAAAATTCATATTTTTCCCAAATCCTTGAAATAATCCCTCCCAAATATTGGATGTGAATTCAGGATCTCTATTAGACACAATTGTCTTATGCACATGATGTAGCCAAGAAATTTCCTTCATATAAATATCAAAAAAAAATTATTATGTGTGAGTGAGCTTTACATGAATAAAGTGGGAATATTTAGTAATATTTTCAACCACTACCATGATGGAATCATGTCATTTGGTTTTTCTTGGCAACTTAGTGATGAAATATAGAGTTACAACTTCCCATTTACACTCAGGGATGGTCAATGGTTGTATCAAACCAGTTGGGTGTCTGTGCTCATGTTTTACTTTCAATCATTTCAAATACTTGGAAATAAAATAAACCACTTCTTTCTTCATACCTCACCAATAGTATTATTTCTTAACAACTACAATTGTCTTTTGATAGCCTGTGTACTTAGCATAAGGCGCATTGTGCATTTCTTTTAATAGAAGTTTGTTCAATTCCTAAGAATATGGTACATAAACTCTTCCCCTGCACATGAGGATTTCATCCTCTTTTAACTCAAAATCTTCAATTTTTTGTTGCAAATTACCTTATTGTAGCTTTGTCTTTATTTCCACATACTGTTGATATAATTTTGGACTCTAACTTTATGTTTTTCAAATATGATTTGTACATTCTAATGGATATAGCATGCACTCTCCTACTGAGTTCATTAGTCACCATGTTCTCTTTACCCTTGATATGTTTTATATCAAAGTCATACTCACTGAGGAATTCTAAAAACCTGCTTTTCTTAAAATTTAGAGTTGTTTGTCCAAACAAATATTTCAGACCACTGTGGTCTATCCTCAACTCAAATATTCTTCCCATGAAGTAGTGCCTCCAAATATTCAAGGCATTCACTATGGCTTCCAATTCCAAATCGTGAGTAGCATAGTGCCTTTCATGCTCTTTTAATTTCCTTCATTTTTAGCACACCACATACCCATTCTGACTAAGGACTCCACTGAGACCTTCCTTGCATGCATCAGTGCACACAAAAAAATTGTCATTAGTATCAACAATTCTCAAAATTGTCTCACTTGTCAACAAATTCTTAAAGTTTTGGAAACTCCTTTTACAATCAGAAGTCCACTCAAACCTCACACCTTTCTTTTGCAAGGATGTGATTGGGTGTGGAATCTTTGAGAAGCCTTCAATAAACCTTCCGTAGTACCCTACAAATCCCATGAAATATCTCACCTCTGTGACATTCCTTGGTGTTGGCCATCCTTCAATGGATTTTATCTCCTCTAGGTCCACTGCTAACCCTTCCTATAAAATTATATGACCCAAGTAACGATTTTTCTTCTAGTAGAATGAGCACTTTCTCAACTTTGCATATAATTGATGTTCTCTCAATACTTGAAACATCATCCTCAAGTGTTTCTCATGATCTTATTCAAACTTTGAGTAAATAACTATGTCATACAAATATACAATGACAAATGTATCTATGTATTCTCTAAAAATACCATTCATTAAACACATGAAGACAACTGGTACATTTGACAACCTAAATGGTATTATTGTAAACTCATAATGGCCACACTTCATCCTCAAGGTTGTCTTGTTGATGTATTCCTCTTTAATTATTATCCAATGATAACCTAATCTGAGGTCAATATTAGAGAATATTTTTTCATCTTTAAGTTAGTCAAAGAGATCATATATCCTTGGAAAAGGATACATGTTCTTCATTGTGACCTTATTCATATTTTTGAATTCAATGCAAAGTCTCAATGTTCCATCCTTTTTATTCACAAATAATATTAGGGCACCCCAAAGTGACCCACTTGGGCATATATACCCCTTCTTAAAAATCTCTTCAGGTTGCATTTGCAATTCTTTCAGTTCTAGTGTACTCATATTATAAGGAGTCTTGGATACTAGGGTTGCTTCAGGCATTATATTTATAGAGAAATCAATAACTCTTTTGGGTGGAAACCCTAGTATTTCTTTAAATAAATCTTCAAATTCTTTTAGTACTGCATAGTATTAAAAATTTGTAACTTTATCATTAGCTTCCTCTTCCATATGCACTGCAAATAGTTTTCAACCTTTCCTGAATCTTTTCCTCACCTGCAAGGCTAAAAAGTATTGAATAGTTACTTCCCTAGGAACACCATGAACTATCCTCAAGTTCCCTTTCTCATCCAAGCTAGTAAATGCTTTGTTGTAGTAGTCTAGGAAAACATGATGCATATCCAACCAGTCCATGCCAATTAGGCAATCATATGAGCCAAAATTTATTATGTTCAAGTCTTCTCTGGTTCTTAGTCCATTCATGTTCATTGGACATGCCTTCACCATCTCATTTATTTTCGTTTTGGCTCCTGTAGCTAGTTTTACGAACCAATGTATCCCGAGATTTCTTTTTGGCAATTGAAATATTTCCACCATATTAGAATCTAAATAAATATGAATGGCTCCTGAATCAATTAAAATATAAATGGGATAGTTTTTTATATTACCTTCCACTTCAATAATATGTGATTGAAAATCAGATTTCTTGTTATCAATGGTTGCATAGAAACTAGGTACATTTATTCACATGTCTTTCATTATATTGACTTGTTGTACATTGTGAACGGTCATCATTTTTTCACCTATGTGAGGACAATATGTGTGCATATGATATCCCTCACAACCCCAACACTTCATTGGTTATTTCCTTGGTATTTTCCTCATTGCCTCTGTCATTCTTGGCTCCTTGGCAGTTAGTTGTCCCTAAAAATTATTTATGAAGAATTGTGGTTTGGTCCCCTTCTTCCTTTTCTCCATCTTTCCTTTCTTCTTGTCATCCCAGGCATTTTGGTGAGTGGGTCTTCCTATATGCTGATCATAGAGACACTTGGATCTCCTTATAGTTTCCTCCAATGTATTGGGATAATCGTATTGTATCTTATCACTGATAAATGATGCCATCCCACTCAAGTGCCTATGAATCTTAACATCTTCATTATTGCTGAAAGAAACATACTTTAGTAGATCTAAAAATCTCCTCTCATACTCATATATGCTAATACTTCCAAGATTGAGTTCAAATAACTCCTTCATTTTCCTATCATAGTAACATTTGGTTAAGTATTTATTTTGAAAATACCTATTGAACTCCCTCCAAGTAACCTTTCTCTCATCAATGTGTTGTACATGCAAAAACTGGTCCCACCACATTGATTATTTTCCCTTGATCCGGTAGATGGTAATTATCCCTTCTTCTTGAGAACAGTACTTATGTAACTGAAATTACTTCCTCATGTCCAACACTTAAGTCTCTACATCATCATCCTTATTGTAGTCACCATCAAAAGTAGGAGGCTTAATCTTATTCATTTCTCCCTTTAGCTCATCCACCCCAACCCTCCTCTTTTGCTTCCTAACAATAGATGGGCATGAACTACTATGAGATCTCCCATTTTAATGTCTTGGACATTGATGGTGATGCCTATTAACACTTCTTTTTTTTATTCTATCATCATGAGACTTGTGTCTCCTTGATTTTATTGACTCGGTCTCCTTATCCATATTTTTCTCAATTCTTTCCAAGCTATGTAGAAACTTGATGTTGAATCCATAATGTTCTTCCTTGGCTTTCATAAGCCTATCAATATTAGATTTATAACTTTTAACATCCTTTTTTAAACTTTCTATGGTCTTCACCAAATTTATGCTTTCTCCCTTGCCTTCTCCATGTACATTTCAATATGTACCCTCCTCACATATATTGGCATACATCCTTTTGACCTCATCTCCATGGTTGTAGGTTCTTTTTGCATCTTCCATGCTATTGATCTATGTGTTGATCCTGTACTGATCAATTGTTTTCAACTCTACAAAATGTGTAGGCAACAATATTTGTTAAACTAAATAATTTATGAAAACCATAAATACGATGCACATTTTTTTCCATAAGTGTATAAAACTCCTTTATTATTATTCCTGGTGAGTTTAACAATCTGTTATCACAAAATTTGTAGGTTAGGAAAATCTTGACCTAACTACCAATTGTCACCTTAGGTAGCTATCCTTATTGTTAGCACTAGGAGTCACCTTCAGATTCCATGGAAAGCAAGCCTAGTACCCATCAAGTTATATGTGAATGAAAGAGTGGTTTAAAGGGTCAAATGGAAAAGGACTTAAATGGTAATGTTCTAACTCAGACAAGAGGGCTAGCATGCACCAACAATTAAGGTCTTGGCTAACTTCTATCAATAGTTTGGGAGTAAGTATGAATAGAGGGAAGACTTGAGTGAGAGGAGTGTATGGACTGTTGCAAACATAAGGTCTACAAAATTCTAAGGAAGAAAGTTTCTAATCACAAGATCTTCTTGACATCAGAAACTAAAGAAGATAAATAAACATATGATAATATAATGATCAAACATCCACCATAACATCACCACCATAATTCATGTGAATCTTTTAAATCATCAACATTTAGCATCAGAAGAAAATAGACTGAAAGAGGAGCTGATTTATATTAGTCAAAAAGTCTTAAGTCCAGTACATCACTAGATCATAGTTACTTCATCAAAATATTACAAGTAAAATAGAGCCTTTCTCAACCATCTGAACCTACTAAATAAATTGATCTATATATTTATAACAAGAAAGGGAGGCAACAACTAGAGGTACGAGCTGGCCTATTTCCCTTGAAAATCTCTAAACATTTATTTGTTCTAACAACTAGAATAACAGCCTATGCTATAAAACAAGGAAATTTTGGTGACTAATCCAATCATGCTTTTAACTACTTTGATCCTCTTTTGCTGCTCAGCTCCTATTTTTCCATGTGTCCCTTTGGAGCCTATAGTTGTCCTCAAAATACCAGCTGCTACTTCTGTAAATTTCTCCATCATCAACTTATCCAAGAAGTTGTTAGCCTAGTCCTCCTAGATTCCTGTTGTTTGCTGGCAATTTCCTTGGGTAGAAACTCTGGGTAGCGCAGCGTAAAATAGAACAAGGAGAGAAGGTAGCACCTATAGGTAGCACCACAATGCTGCATATATGTGCCAAAATTGGTCCTCTATTGAAATATTAGGTAGTGCATGTAGGTAGCGCCCCTGTGTTGTGCCTGTGTGTAAACCTGCTCCCTCCAAAATATTAAGTACCACCTATGGGTAGTGCCACTGTGTTGCACTCGTATGTTGATTCTTCTATGTGGAATATTACTCAGCACCTTTACGTAGTGTCACTTACGCTGCGTCTCTTATAGGTTTGGGTAGCATTGATAAAACACAACACCTTTCAATCTTGAGTATGTACAGAGCGGTGTGTGTCTGTTCATGATGATAGACCCACTTTACTTAGGTGCCTTGACCGTACCATAGATAATGCCTTTTACCACTGGGTGAAGCTATCACTTAGAAAAAACTCAAAATTCATATAGCTAAACACCTAGAATCTTGTATAGATGGCACAACTAGTATTTGCATATCAATTAACCCTCCCAAAAAAGGAACAATTCTCAAAAATGGCGCTGACCATTACCAGCTATTTTGTCATTTTAACACTTAGCCTCACACTCTTTTTGGAAGAAAGAGGATCTTCAATTGGAACAATAGACTTATTTTTCCTAGCACTAACCGACTTCTTCTGTGTAGCTGTGCTCTCCTTAGTTGTTGGTTTATCATCCTCAATAGCAGATTCAACCAACACCTATAAATTCCTTTGGGCTACCTCATCTTGAAAGTGTTTTATCTCTTCCTTTAACTTCCTATTCTGAGACTGAAAGCCTCGGTTCTGTCTGTAAATATTCTTTAGCTGTTTATGAAGGGGAAAAGCCTTTCTCGCTCGAAACCTTGCCAAGTCAAGGGTATGATTGTATCTATCCATGAGCTCTTCCATTTGAGCCAAGAGGACCTTGTCTTCTATTTTAAGATGAGCTATTTATTTCCTTGCATCTCTAAGCTACTTGATAATCCTTTTGTAGGTCTGACTGTCAGGAGGGACAGTGGCATGATCAGTCTTAATAGGCTTTTCCTCAGACTCCTCGTCCTCCTGCATGGGAAGTGTTTTGTCCGCCTCATCAGGTTTCTCAGTGGCCTTACTTTTACCCTTCTTTCTCTGCACTGTGGTTTCTTCATTTCTTACCACAGGTTCCTCGAAGTATTTCACAGGGGTTTCCTCTTTTCTCTCCAAAGGTCTTTTAGTACCTTTACCCTTTTGTACAATGGATTCTTGGTTTCTTTCAATAGGCTTCTAAATTCATTTCTCAGAGGTCTCATCTCTCTTCTCCAAATGTCCTTTAGCACCTTTACCCTTCTTCATTTGTACAAGGGTTTCTAATTTCTCCTCTACAAGATTTTCAATATTCTTCCCCTTCTTCTTTTGAATAGGGATCTCTGGTAAGGACTTCTCTCTATAATCCTCCGTAGGAATTGATCACCTTGTGAAAGGTATTTTACCTTTGATTTCGACTGCTAGAGGAGAAGGCGAAAAGAGAAGCTTCTTCCCTCTCTTAGATGTAGCTTTGGTAGAAGGAGGCACCTCTTCTAACCCTGGTGGAGGAGGTGGTGAAAAATCTCTGTGTGGAGAAGGAAAAACTTCCTCCTCAGCTTCAATGACCTGCTTGTTGACCTCTGACACTTGAACGGGGGATCTGCCCTTCCTCTTCCTACTGGTCCCTGCTTTGGTAGCACGGGTAGGTGACAAAGAACTTGCCCTCTATGATTGAGGAGTGGGTGCTAAATCCAAATTAAAATGAGAGGTAACCACAAAATTCTCCCATGAAATATATTTATTGCCCAATTCCTCAGACACTAGCATTCTGATTAATTTAGAGTGGAAAAGGCTAGAATTCACATCTTTAGATTTGGCCTGTATCATATCTGACATCTTACCTATACTCCTCAACAAGTAATAAGGAATATTCATCTCAACCTTACCAGTAAAATGTAGCAACAATATTATATGGTACTATTATAATGTGTTGAATCTCCCTTCACAAGTAAAATATCTATGTATGATATTCAGTAGTCTGTCAAATTGTTCAATCAATTGGCTCCTTAGCATACTTTTGGACAGGTGATTGGCTTGATATTTAGGTTTGAAGAGATCTTTTTCATAAGCTGAAATGAAATCCATGTCTTTGAACCACCTTTCACCTGTACTGGGGATCCCTTTTGCAGCTAAGATGGAGGCTTCATTCACTTTAAACTCCAAATCCCCAACCTTATTTTTCTTACCATAAAAATGAAATGAAAAATGTCTTGCTACGTCTGGATGGCCTCTCTACATGTTCTGACAGAAGAAAAGGCACCTACTCTTTGAAAGGCCTCTCTTGCCATGGGTTCTGTATTAAAAAGAATCATTTCCATTGATTTTGTCCTAACTATCTTTCCTCCTTCATGTGCCTTCTTCGATTTAGGGGTCTCCATGACTTAGAATGAGGGTTCTTAAAAGGTTTGGTAATTCTCAGGAGAATTTGGATGGGGTTTCAAATATGAAAGGTTGACCCTATTGAACTGAGTAAAACATTTAACCTCGAGATGGAAGGAGTCAGGGGAAGCAGCAAGAGGTTAAGCAATGCCTCTGGGTAGTGCAACACATATGTAGAGGATAGACTAGTCTAAAGCTTGCAACATCAAGGGCTAAGGAAGACAACATATATCTGATTCACATACGGGCCATGAGGTTTATAGGCCTGAAAAAGAGAGGAGATGAGGTTATCATACAAAGAAGAATCTTTTACCGTTGTGAAAACTTAGCAAAACAAAAACCCAATCACAAATTTCCTGTGAGGATTAATACGCAGAGGAGGTAACAGTGGATACTTATGTAGTAGACACCTGTTGATCTCTTCAATGGAATCATAGGTTGAAAATGAGGAAACATCAGCCCTGGAATCTCACACAGTATTAAAATTTGGTTGACATGTGGTCACCTGATCAGAACTGGAGAATTCAGACAGTGCAACACTATTGAGTTTTCAAAATTAGAAATCGTTATCAAGGAACATAAATGTAAGATATTTGGAAGGAACTTTAACTGACTTCTGCCACTGAAAACAAGGGATATGGTATCGGTTGTGGCAATCATGACTTGGGGTGGCAGTATGATAAATGTGGTAGGCGCTATGGAACTGCCTGATGAGTAGGCAACACTTCCAATTCAAAAATATGATTAGATAGGTAAGAGAGGACAATGAGGCATGCTTGTGAGGTCTTGAGTGAGGAGAGAGGTGTGTCACATCAGCCTGATCATGGGAGGTATCGACCTGGGGAAAATCATGAAAGGGATCAAAAAGAATAAACCATGAGCTAAAAGGGCTCAAGGATCAAAAATCAAATTGAGGATCAAAACATGAGCCATGACTCAAAAGTTTAGTCATCCAAGGGGTCCTGTCAAACATAACTTTAAAGGGATGAAAAAATTGTTTTAAAATTTTTTTAAATCTAAGGCTTTAAAAAAGGTAAAAGCAAACTAAAGACCCAAGGCAATTTAGTGTGATAACATTGGCTGCACAGGGGATGGCATGCCCCCTTCAGGCTGCCAAGAATGAGTAGATGGTAAAATCATGAAGATGGGTAACACTTTTGTTTGTTTTATGACAAAAAAAACTGTATTTTCACAAGTTCTTCAACTTCCAGCATACAAAAGTATTTTTTTTTATTTTGAATTTCACTTTACAGTAAAAACAAAACTTGTGAATAATTTTGTTATATTTCTAATGACTATTTTTCAATTTTTTTTTATCAAGATTTGATATGACAATTTGACACTTATTTAACAGTATGTTCCTAAAACATGAAAGGAATGATAATGAGTTATTGTTTTCCACGACAATGTATCTATTATTAAACTTGTGTTTTTAAGAAATGAAATATATTGCAACAATGTAGACAAAATCTATTTTATTATGACTATAATTTTGAATGTAACGGATGAATATTATAATTTCTAGAATTTTTTGAAGTTGACCAAGATGAAAACGTTGCAGATTTTAAACACGTGTTTTTCTACACCTTGTATTTATCTTAATTTTTACTTAAAAGTAAAATCTAAAAATACCCTTTTGAAGAGAACAATTTAACAATTATGAATATAAATTTTCCATAATTTTCCGTTGTGCATTTTTAAAGATCTGGATTTTTCATTTCACTGAATCATAATCTCACCTAAAAATATTATGAAGTGATTTTTTTATAAAATTAAATAAAATTAGATAAAAACAATGAAAATAAAAACAAATTATACCTAATGAAAGTAGATTCAATTTTAAAAATGGTGGTATCAATTCTCAAACTAAATTATGAGTATTTGTAGGAGTCCACTACCTCCAAAGATGAAGTAATATGGAGAGAATTTGCAGTTTCCTACAAACAACCCCATTTTCAAGTTTTCGGCCAAAACCTAGTTTTTAACGGAATCCGTTAAAAATAAACGTTTCGGCCGAAATATGCTTACCACGGAAAATTAATTCATCCAAAAAAAATTGTACATGAATTTCGAGGGCACCGTTAAATTTGACGTGAAATTTTTTTACCGAAAAAGATGTCGGCCGAAAGAAACATTTGTTCGGCAGAAAAATTGCTGCTAGAAATTCTGGAGACCTGATTGTCACGAAAGTGTTACCCAGATTCATGATTTTACCCTAAGACTCAATGAATTCTCCTAGGGCTATGGGGTCAGTTATTGAAACAAAAATAAAAAGAGAATGATATTTACAATGACATGAAGAGCCACTCAAGACTCAAGAAAAGTATTTTTTCAGAAAATGCCCATTGACAGGGCCACCAAAAACCTCTTCATCCTCCATATTCTGCATCTTGAACGTGTTATTAGAGAATACCTCAGAGATTTTGAAAGGACCGACCCATAAAGCTTCAAATTTACCATGCTTTCCTTTATCTTGTCTCGATGCATCCCACTTGAGCACTAGATTGCCCAGCTGAAAATCCTCTTCGTTCACGTTCTTGTCGAATGTCTGCTTGATATTTAGTTGATGATAATATGCCTTATCTACAAGTTGTTCCCGAGTCTATTGCACTTCAACCAACTGTTGAACCCTCCTGATCATATGATATAGCTCCCGTTGATAATCCTAGAGGAATTTCTCCACAGGTAATGCAAGTTGAGAAGGAAAAACTGCCTCAACTCCATATACCAGCTGGAAAGGGGAAAGTCCCAAGGATCTTTTCACTATCACTCTATCAACCCATAGATAAAATTTGAGTTTCGAATCCCATGCATTTTTGTTATCCTCTAACATATTTTTAATAATCTTTATAATGCTTTTGTTCAAGGATTCTGCAAACTCATTTCCCTATGGATAGTAAGGGATGGAATGAATCAAAGTGATCCCAAACTGTTCACAGAACTGAATTAATGGTTCATCCTTGAATGATACAACATTATTAGTGATGATTTTGTCAGGACACCCAAACCTTGATATGATGTTTTCCAGGAAACCAATGATCACTTTATGTGAAGCGTTCCTTGTGGGAATAACTTCGATCCATTTAGTAAAGTAATATGTAGCAGTTAATATCCATCTATGTTGACCACTGGAAGCGGGATGGATTTCCCCGATAAAATCCAGGCCCCACTGCTGGAATGGTCCTGAGACTGCCACAGGCTTCAATGGCAAAGACTTAAGCTGTTGTTTTCCGAAAAAAATCTGACATTTAGCACAAGCCCTGATCTTAGCACAAAAATCCATGAACAAACTAGGCCAAAAGTACCCATCTCTGAGAATCTTGTATGCCGTGGTTCTCCAATAATGATTCCCCCCACATAGACTGTCATGAAAATCAGACATAATATTTTGGGCTTCTTGGGGATCAAGGCATCTCAAAAGCACTCCTAATGGATCCTTCCAATACAAAATTTGATCAACAAATCAGTACTTTATTGATTTGAGTTTTAAGGCCCTCACCTTGTTTCTTTCCATACCACTTGGGGGCTGTAAATTTTGTAGAAAAAATATAATGTCTTTGTACCAGCTGCAATATTCCAATGTAGAAATGACTTGAGGGCCTTTATCATTCATCTCAGCCTACTGATTTTCTGAACATGAGTGATTGAAATTCACCCCTAGTGTTGAGCAATTTCATTGATCCAAAAGCTTGGCCAAACCCCGACCTTTTACCAATTTTGTGGTGCTAATCTCCAAATGAAATTCAAGTAATTTAGCAATCCACTTGCTTCTTTTTCCATCTATATCAGGCTGAATAAGAATTTTTTTTACAGCAGCTAATGGGACATAAGCAATAACTATTGAATGCAGAACATAAACTTTGAAGGACATAAGAGATTTAACCAATGCATAGGCTAGTTTGTCCATAATGTCATACTTTAGTTATTCATGTCTTAATTCCCTACAGAAAAATGAAATGGGTTGCTTTAAGACTTCAACATTCTTCTACAATAGGACTGTTGCTACTATATCAAAAGAGGCAAAAGAAAAAATAAGATAGTCGTTGGAGTAATCGGGGCTGACAAGAACTGGGGCTTCTGTCAAGGCTTTCTTGATTTGATCAAAAGAATCATTGGCCTCAATAGTCCATTTGATTTCACTATCCTTCCTTAGCATGGTTGTGATATACTTAACTAACTCAACAAAATTTTACACAAATCTTCTCAAAAAGTTGATTTTTCCCAGAAAATATTGTATCTCTTTTTTAGTTCTAGAGAGTGAGAAAGTTTGTATAGCCTCAACCCTACTGGAATCAATCCTTACTCCTTCAGATGACACGATATGCCCCAATAATTTTCCTTCTTTCATGGAAAACAATGATTTTTTCAGATTCAAAGAGAGGCCAAATTTTCTGCATTTCAAGAAAACCTTTCTTAAATGATCACAATGTTCCTTATCAGACTAAGAATACATAGTTATGTCATCCAAATAGATAACAACAAACTTATCCTTTTCTCCAATAAATTCCATGTCCATAGCTCACTGAAAATTTTCCCCTGCGTTCATCAAACCAAAAGGCATCTTGGCGTACATAAATGTCCTCGAGGGAGTGGTGAAGGTTGTCTTCTCCTTGTCTTCTGGAAAAACAGATACCTGATTGTATCCAGAAAATACATCGACCATAGACATCCTGGGTGCTCCTGTCACCTTTTGTTATATGTTCTCCATCTTCGGTAAAGGATAATTATCCTTATTTGAGCTTTTGTTCAGATTTCAAAAATCAACACCAAGTCTAATTTCCCCATTCTTTTTTCTTATTGAGACCAAATTGGCTACCCATTTGGAATACCTCAAATGAATGATAATTTTTTCATCTAAAAGCTTATTAACTTCTTTCTCCATGACAAGCAACAACATAGGATTGATTTTCCTCAACTTTTGCCTGAAAGGTTTGGTGTTTTCTTTTAATGGGATCTTGTTCTCTATTATGCTTGTGTCATAAGTTTTGATGCCTTCAAAAGTACAAGAAAATACATTGGCAAATTCTTTCAACAACTTAGTGTATTCTACCCTCTACTTTTTTGATAGGCTTCTTGACAGTTTGACATATTTTGGATCCTTTTCAATGGCCACATTGCACTCAGTGATATCAACATCATCAGTGGATACCTTCCCTTTCAATGCCACATCATTCCCATCAAATAATCCTTCCAAAGGAACTAGTCCCTTTGGTATATGATTGCTAGGCAGCTGCACAATATGATGATTAACAATTTTATTGAGGAAAACATCAGCATGAGGAGTGATTTTTGGATCATGATCCTGATCAATGTGCAATGCAGAAAATTCATCAACAATCTCAAGAAAAATTTTAAGTTCTAAATCATCTTCGAACACCTTCCAATATTTTACATTGTCCGGTATAGAAGGCATGTATTTGACTTCTACATCATACTTGATTTTTGGTAGTATAGGAATTCTTAAGTTGCTTGCTGATACAGCCAAAGAATCAACCACAATATTTTCTTCTCTAGGAATGAATGATATATTAAAATCAAAGAAAAAACTATCCACTAAATCCCATACTTCATTTCTGTAAGATCTAAGCTTAGGATGCTTTGTTTGATAAATATTTTTAATCTTATGGACTATCAATTCAACATCCCCAAATATTGACATCTCCTCTATCCCCATGTCTTTTTCTGCCCTCAAACCCAAGACAAGAGCCTCATACTCTGCCACATTATTAGTAGTCTCAAATTCTAGTTTATATGACAAAGATATAGTTTCTTGAGTTGGTGAGACAAAGATCACCCTAGCACCAGCACCTTCCTTGGAAGAGGCTCCATAAAAGAACACCTTCTAGACATAAGTAGTTAGAGGAGGCTCTTCAGAAAATTTGATGGGCTTTTTTCTGATTTCTAAAGAGTCTTCTAGGGCATCGGTGAGCTGAAAAATACTAGATCCCATATCTGTATCAAAAGAAAAAGCAGAGTGATTGGTGGGGTTTTCTTTATCACTAATGATGTAAGCCAATTGATCTTCCTTGTAAGTCTTCTATGCTCTCCCCCAAAAACAGGAATAGTAGTATAAGAGACATCCATCTGCAAGGTTCCCCCAAGTCTTTTTATCCAAGATATTGACAAGAGAATACCAAACTTGGGGGGAATGTCAAAAAATACGATATCCATAAGTATACTCTTCAAGGGAAGCTGAAATAAGTTCACCACCATATCCTTAATGACTCCAAGACATTTGAATTTTCTGGAGTCAAAAGAATATAAGTCATGATAGTTCTTTGTGACTTCTAACCCAAGTTCATACATAAGAGATTTTGGCATAAGATTGTGGGATGCCCCTGAATCCATGAGACAATTGTGTAGCACCTTATCATGTATATTCAGTGAAGTATAGAAAGGTGGGGATGAATCATCTCTGTCTTCTATAAAAGGACATAAAATCACTGTTGGTTTTTCATCTTGTAGATTTATGGAATCAGTGGCACTTGGAGATGATTCGGCTGTAACATTTTGGATAAATATTTTTTAAAATCCTCATTTTTTATCAATTCCAAAAAAGGTACATGGATCTTTATTTTCCGGATCTCATTCTCCAAAATGAAGGAAGGGGGAGGATTCAAGACCTCTTTGATTTCAGGATGAGGATCTCTGATCAGAAGTTGTGGGTTTTCAGAGTCTTTTTCCTTGTTTCTCACTGTCACAGCCTTGACGGAATATTCTTCCTGAACAAGCTGATTAGGGGCATCAATTTTTTCTACATTCTTCTTATATCTTAGATTATATCTACTAGGATTTTCCTTTTCTTTATCTCCCTTTCTTAACTCATTAATTTGAACATCCATTAAATATTTCTCATAAGAGGATTGAGTTAAGTGTGGGGATGGGGAAGTATCACCTAAATAGTGAATCTCAGGATCAGCTTCAACCTCCTCTTCTTCTTCATTTTCCACTAAATTATTTTGCAAAGGAGCTTGTACCCTTTGATCATCTCTCTCTCTATTTCTAGGTTCCCTAGGAAATATTTGGGGAGCATTATTTTGTCTCCTATAGTTACCTCTGTTATCATTGTTTTGAGCATTTATATATGTCTGTTTCCCTTCTGATTTTAATTTCTCAATTTCAGTGGAGAGATATTTTACTAATTTGGTCAGCTCATCTACTTGAGAATGGACAATAGAGGAATCAGAAGTTGAAGCTTTAGCTTTGTTTTTTCTCCTATCCCTATTAGATTTTCCCCTGAGTCTATATGATGCCACTATGTTGGATTCTACCTCTAAGGGAGCATCTTGCATATGAACCAAAAAAGGTCACCTTTCTCTCAAAATGAGGTAGAATTCAAAATCAAAAGCACTGGCATAAGTGATTTTTTCCATGGTTTCAATGGGTTTGATCTCATCAAGGATCTTCTTGTACATTTTGTTAAATCTTTTAGAAAAGTCAGAGACAGACTCTCCTTCTTTCCTTTTCAAAGGTCCAAATTTGGTGATGTAGTACAAAAAGTCCTTTTTGTAACCACAATGCCCCAACAAGGCTTCATCCAATGCCTCAATACCAGTAATGGATCCAAGGGCCAGACCCCTGAACCACTTCCTAGCCTCACCAAACAGGATTTGGAAGAAAACCCTCATCCAAACATCTTCATTTTCAATATTTTGGTTATCTGCATAGCTGTAGAAAGAAGAAAGATGTTCCTCGGCTGTTACATCTTCTTCTCCCATAAACTTAGGCATGTATTTCAAATAATCTTCAAGGGAAAGAGAATTTAGTGGTTGATGTAAAAGTAGAGGATCATATCTTTCAGCCACTATGGCATCCATCCTCTTAGGAGGGGGGTTAACAACTGTCATTTGATTTTGGATTTTTGGTGAACAAGAAGGAGAAGGAGACTTGGTTGTATGTAGAGTAGAAGAGGAAGGAATAGATGAAGGGGGGGTTTCATTTTTCACAATAGGAGGCTGGGTTTTTGAATAAGATGGTAAGGTCTAAGAGGGAGATGAAGTTCCTACTTCTTTGGCCACAAAAGTTTTAACAAAAAGAGGTGTAGAAAAACCTAAAGTAGGAAAATCTTCAAAACTATCAAGACTGAAACACTTCTCAATATCAGGGGAAGAAAATATATCAATGTTTTCCACTTTCAATTCAGTCTCAAAGGAATATTATTCAAAAGGAAACTCTTCAAAATCAAGACTTTTAGATACTTTGGCAGAAGATACAGGAAGCTTACTTGATAAAACAGTTGGAGTATCAAGAGAAGAATCAGAAAATTGACGAAAAGCACTTGTAGTAGCAGTAGAAAAACTTTTTTGGGAAGCTTTTCCTTTCTTGAGTATCATGTCTAGGTTAGCCTTAGGTGGTACCAAAGGTAGTTGTGGATTCAATCTCGTATTTTTTCCTTTAGGTGCCAGAGATAAAACAATGGAGTTGCCAGGTGAAGTCTACAATCTTCGAAATACTGAGTTCTAATGCACCTTTAGAACTAGAATACAGTGTCAATTTAATCCTAGGGAAAGGTCTTCAAACTGTCCCCGACAACAGCACCAAGAATGTTAGCACTAGGATTCACCTTCATATTAGATGGAAGGAAAGCCCAATACCCATCAAGTTATATGTGAATGAAAGAGTGTTTTAAAGGGTCAAATGGAAAAGGACTCAAATGGTAATGTTATAACTCATACAACATGGCTAACATGCACCAACAATTAAGTTCTTGTCTAACTTCTATCAGCAGTTTGGGAGTAAGTATGAACAGAGGGAAGACTTGAGTGACAGGAGTGAAGGGACTGTTTCAAACATCAGGTCTACAAAAGTCTAACGAAGAAAGTTTCTATTCACAAGATCTTCTTGACATTAGAAACTAAAGAAGCTAAATAAACATATGATAATATAATGATCAAACATCCACCATAACATCACCACAATAATTCATGTGAATCTTTCAAAGCATGAACATTTAGCATCAGAAGCAAATAGATTGAAAGAGGAGTTGATTTCTATTAGCCAAAAAGTCTTAAGTCCAGTACATCACTAGATCATAGTTACTTCATCAAAATATTACAAGTAAAATGGAGCCTTGTTCAACCATCCGAACCTACTAAAGAAATTGATCTATCTATTTATAACAAGAAAGGGAGGCAACAAATGGATGTATGATTTGGCATGTTTCCCTTGAAAATCTCTAAACATTTATTTGTTCTAACAACTAGAATAACAACCTATGCTATAAAACAGGGAAATGTTGGTGACTAATCCAATCATGATTCTAATTGCTTTGATCCTATTTTGTTGCTCATATCTTATTTTTCCATGTGTCCCTTTGGATCCTGTAGTTGTCCTCAAAATACCAGCTGCTACTTCTGTAACTTTCTCCATCATCAACTTACCCAAAATGATGTTTGCCTACTCCTCCTAGATTCCTGGTGTTTGCTAGAAATTTCCTTGGGTAGCAACTCTAGGTAGCGCATCATAAAATGGAACAAGGAGAGAAGGTAGCACCTATAGGTAGCACCACAGTGCTGCATATATGCACCAACATTGGTCCTCTATTGAAATATTGGGTAGCGCCTCTAGGTAGCGCCCCTGTGTTGTGCATGTGTGTAAACCTTCTCCCTGCCAAATATTACGTAGCACCTATGGGTAGCGCCATTGTGTTGCACCCGTATTTCGATTATGTTCTATGTAATATTATGCAGCGCCTTTACGTAGCGTCACTTAAGTTGTGTCTCTTACAGGTTTGGGTAGCATTGCCAAAACGCAACACGTTTCAATCTTGAATATGTACAGAGCAGTGTGTGTTTGTTCATGATGATAGACCCACTTTACTTAGGTGCCTTGACCATACCATAGGTAATTCCTTTTACCACTAGGTGAAGCTATCACTTAGCAAAAACTAAAAATCCATATAGCTAAACACCTAGAAGACTGTATAGATGGAACATCTAGTATGTGCATATAAGTTAACCCTCCTGAAAAAGGAAAAATTCTCAAAAATGGGGCTTACCATTACTAGCTATTTTGTCATTTTAACACTTAGCCTCACATTTTTTCTTCTAGAAAGAGGATCTTCAATTGGCACAACAGACTTATTTTTCCTAGAATTGATCAGCTTCTTCTATGTAGTTGTTCTCTCCTTAGTTGTTGGTTTATCATCCTCAATGTCAGCTTCAACCAACACCTATAAATTCCTTTGGGCTACCTCATCTTGAAATTGTTTTAGCTCTGCCTTTAAATTCTTTTTCTGAGACTGAAAACCTTGGTTTTGTCTGTAAAGATTCTTTAGCTATTTATGAATGGGAAGAGCCTTTCTCACTGCAAACCTTGCCAAGTCAACGGTATGATTGTAGACATCCATGAGCTCTTCCATTTGAGCCAAGTGGAGCTTGTCTTCTATTTTAAGACAAGCTATTTCTTTCCTTGCATATCTAAGCTACTTGATAAGCCTTTTGTAGGTCTGACTGTTAGGAGGGATAGTGGCATGCTCAGTCTTAATAGGATTGTCCTCAGACTCTTCTTCCTCCTGGATGGGAAGTGTTTTTACCACCTCACCAGGTTTCTCAGTGGCCTTACTTTTAACCTTCATTCTCTGCACCGTGGTTTCTTCATTTCTTACCACCGGTTCCTTGAAGTGTTTCACAGGGGTTTCCTCTTTTCTCTCAAAAGGTATTTTAGTACCTTTACCTTTATGTACAAGGGATTCTTGTTTTATTTCGACAGGCTTCTCAATTCCTTTCTCAGGGATCTCATCTCTCTTCTCCAATGGTCCTTTAGCACATTTACCCGTCTTCTTTTGTACAAGGGTTTCTAATTTCTCCTCTACAGGCTTTTCAATATTATTCCCCTTCTTCTTTTGAATACGGATCTTTGGTAAGGACTGCTATCTATAATCCTCGTTAGGAATTGATGACCTTTTGAAAGGTCTTTTACCTTTGATTTTGATTGCTGGAGGAGAAGGGGAAAGGAGAAGCTTCTTCCCTCTCTTAGATGTAGCTTTGGTAGAAGGAGGCACCTCTTCTAACCCTAGTGGAGGAGATGGTGAAAAATATCTATGTGGAGAAGGAAAAACTTCCTCCTCAGCTTCAATGACCTTCTTGTTGACCTCTGACACTTAAACATGGGCTCTTCCCTTGTTGTTCCTACTGGTCCCTACTTTGGTAGCACTGGTAGGTGACAAAGAAATTGCTCTGTGTGATTGAGGAGTGGTTGCTAAATCTAACTTAAAATGAGAGGTAACCACAAAATCCTCCCATGAAATATCTTTCTTGCCCAATTCCTCGGACACTAGCATTCTGATTAATCTAGAGTGGAAAAGGCTAGAATCCACATTTTTAGATTTGGCATGTATCTCGTCTGACATCTTACCTATACTCCTCAACAAGTAATCAGGAATATTCATCTCAACCTTACCAGTAAAATGTAGCAAAAATATTATATGGTACTGGTATAATGTGTTGAATCTCCCTTCACAAGTAAAATATCTCTGTATGATCTTCAGTAGTCTGTCAAATTGTTCAATCAATTGGCTCCTTGGTATAATTTTGGACATGTCATTGGCTTGATACTTAGGTCTGAAGAGATCTTTTGCATAAGATGAACTCAAATCCATGGCTTTGAACCACCTTTCACCCATAATGGGGATCCATGTTGCAGCTGAGATGGAGGCTTCAGTCACTTCAAACTCCAAATCCCCAACCTTAGTTTTATTACCATCAAACTACAATGCAAACTATCTTTCTACCTCTGGATGGCCTCTCTGCATGTTCTAACAAAAGAAAAGGCACCCTACTCTTTGAAAGGCCTCACTTTCCATGGGTTCTATATTAAAAAGAAGCATGTCCACTGGTTTTGTCCTAACTATCTTGCCTCCTTTATGTTCCTTCTTCAATTTAGGGGTCTCCGTGAATTAGAATGAGGGATCTTAAAAGGTTTGGTAATGCTCAGGAGACTTTCGATGGGGTTTCAAATATGCAAGGCTGACCCTATGCAATTGAGTAAAACGTTTAACCTTGAGATGAAATGAGGCAGGGGAAGCAGCGAGAGGTTAAGCAACGGCTCTGGGTAGTGCAATGCATATGTAGCGGATAGAGTAGTCTAAAGCTTGCAACTTCAATGGCTAAGGAAGACAACAATAATCTGATTCACATATGGGACATGAGGTTTACAGGTCTGAAAAAGAGAGGAGATGAGGCTATCATAGAAAGAATAATCTTTTACCGTTTTGCAAAATTAGCAAAACAAAAACCCGATCACAAATTTCCTGTGAGGATTAATACGCAGAGGAGCTAACAGTGAATACCTATGTAGTAGACACTTATTGAGCTCTTCAACGCAATCATAGGATGAAAATGAGGAAACTTCAGCACTGTAATCTCGCACAGTAGTAAGATTTGGTTGACATGCGGTCGCCTGATCAGAACTAGAGAATTCACGCAACATAGCATTGTTGAGTTTTCAAAATTAGAAACCCTTGTCAAGGAACATAAATGCATGATCTTTTCAAGGAACTTTAACCAACATCTAGCACTGAAAATAAGGGATATGATAGCGGCTGTGGGAATCATGACTTGGGGTGGCAGTATGATAAATGTGACAGGTGCTACAGAACTTCTTGATGAATAGGCAGTGATTCTAATTCAAAAATATGATTAGATAGGTAAGCGAGGACAATGAGGCATGCTTGTGAGTTCATGAGTGAGGAGAGAGGTGTGTCACATCGGCCTAATCATGTTAGGTATTGACCTAGGGGCAAATCATGAAAGGGATAAAAAATAATAAACCATGAGATAAAAGGGCTCAAGGATCAAAAATCAAATTGAGGATCAAAACATGAGCCATGACTCAAAATTTTAGTCATCCAAGGGGTCCTATCAAACATAACTTTAAAGGGATAAAAAAAATATTTTAAAAAAATTTAAAATCTAAGGCTTTAAAAAAGGTAAAAACAAACTAAAGACCCAAGGAAATTTAGTGTGATAACACCTGTCAGTTTAGAGGTGAGGTAGTCACCACAAGGGGGGAATATTGATGACCCTAGGGGAATTGATAAAGAAAGTGTTAAGTATGAGTAGATTTCCCTAGAGCTCAATTATGTATGATAGGAAGATCCCAGAAACGAGTCTTGGGAAATTTTAAAGGTTTCCAAAAGAGTTGAGTGAATTGTCGAGAGTAGGGTACCTACCCGAGACACAATGAAAACAAAGGATGCTTGGAATATGTTAGTTGGAAAATAAATTTAATCTTGTTGTCCCTAGTTTCCAGAAACAATAAATTATATATATCATCTCTATAAGGATAACAAAGACTACAATATAACTGATAAATATATGAATGAATCAACAAGATATAAACTAGTAAAAGATAGCTTAATACAACAATGAACAAGAAACACTTTAGCACAAAATCAAGGCTGAAAAAAAAGGACTAACTGCAATGATATTATTAGCCTTATGTTTATAGAAAACCAATATTAACAATAGAAAAATCAGCCACTAGAAACTACCTCTAACTATCCCAATAGGTGCCCTAGACTTAGTAGAGAGATAGGGAAAAGTTAGGGTTAAATACTAGGGTTAGTTTAGGAGTTATTAAGGGTTAAAGGGTTCTATTTATGCAACCCTAATGGTTTTCGGTTAGTCTTTTAAGAACAAAAAGAATTTGTGGCTGAAGGGGGATGACTCAATGAGGAAAGGGATCCAAAGGCTCAAGGAACACATTCCCAAATATACAACTTTAAAACTTGAAATTTCACATTTACCAAGGCAACAATTTATTTCTCCAATGCAACAAGTAAATGACTAGTGCCTTTAAAAAATGGGTTAATATATTCAAACAAGGAAATATCTAGAGGTACTACCTCCTTGGGGGTGTAAATCTTCTTACTCCCCAAGGTAAGTATCTCTATCTAGGGTTTGGGATAAGAGGGTGTATGCCCTTATACTTCTCTTAGAAAACCCTTGTTAAAACAATAACATGTAAGCATAAAATGATGGAAACTATGGTGGGGGTGTATTTCCTTATCCTTCCCACCTATCTCTATAAAAATATCCTTGAATTGAATACAAATGATAGCACAATGTAAAAAACCTTACCAATTCAAGGAAAACTCTAAGACAAACCACCACAATAACTAGATAATAACCTTGCAAGGATAGTGCCTCAATTCCATCAACAAATAATTCAAGAGATAGCCATAAACAAGAGAACAAGAGAGAGAAATAGCCAATGAGAGTGAAAATTCTAGCCCAATACTTCTCCTAGTGGGAGATTTATGATTTAAAATGAGATCTTATGATCTCTATTTATACAAAATGTCTCCAAAATAGTTTGTCCACATAAATTTTAGGGTAAACCAAAAGAATAGGGGTCAAAAACCCTAACATTTCCCCTTTACACAAATAATATTAAACAATTCACTTAAAATTTACCTTTTCACAAAAAGAAATCCTAACTTAAGGTGACAT
>JZKD02S2085604.1:445020-467145 GCA_000966675.3 Picea glauca
CAAACAAAGAGAAATGTATTTGTGTTGAATGACATGGTTATTTTCTTCTTTCCCAGGATGCAGCGTGGGGGGGAATGTGATACATTGAAGTAAGAACATAGGTATGTCCTTCATGTTGAATATTGTACTGATGGGATTTGGCATGGTACACAACTTGTTGGTCTTGTTGGTATGGGAGACCTAGCAAGAGGTCAACATAGTCTAAAGATGAAACATCGCAGACCACGGTGTCACGAAAGGGAGTAATGGAAAAAGTTAATATGCAACACCGGATGATAGTGATGTGGGTTCCTCTGTTTTGTACCGAGCCAAGTCAATAGGGATTTGTGTGGGGGGTGGTTGGAAGTTTCATATGTTGGACTAAGTCTTGGGAGACTAGATTCTTTTGGCTGCCATTGTCCAAAATGATAGTGGTGATTTATGTTTAATTTGGAAGTTATGCGTAAAGAGGGGAACGTTAGTGCGACCCGGTTTGGGCATAGTCATGAGAATGAGGGATGGGTCGACTTTGGTGGGGTTGATGAGAGAGATGACTTGTGTTTGTTTTGGAGACTCAGTGGGTGTGACCACTACAACCAAGGTTTGATGGGGGCGGATATTTTTATTGGCTCAACATTCTACAAAGTTGATAGAGTTGGTCTTGTGAAAAGGACACCAATCTACATTTTTTATCACCGAAGAGGAAGAAGGATAAGGTTGAGGATGAGAGGGATGCAGGTTGGCAGACTTGGTTCGATTTGGAATATATCAGATTTGAGGGTTTACCTTACGTTCTATGGCCAAGGCCCATAAGAACACCTTGTCTAGAGAGGATCTTTCAAAAAGATCAACTTCGCGATGGAGAGGCAACAAAATACTAGCATTAAATTTGATGATTAATACCTTGTCATGATCATTTTTATGAAGTTGTAAGCACAACTTGTAGAAGAAATAAATAAATCCTTGTACGAACTAAGTTTAAAGTTGGTGGAGCTGCAACGACTTGGAGAGAAGATTTTGGAGATAGCCTGGTGGATAGATGCGCTCATGCAAGGCATGGCAGAAAGCATCCCAAGAAGTAATACAACTAGTTTTTGGAGACGGTGATGTATCGATCTCCATGACCAATTCAGATTGTTCCAATTGAGTGTCCCACCAAGTTTGAGCTATTCCTTCAAGTTGTAGGATGATGATTTGTAATTTAGTGGCTTTTTCCATCTCAGGGGAAGTCTTGAAGTATGTGTAGAGGCTATAGATCCAGGAATCAACCATCTCACCATTCATTTTTCCAAGGAACCTTGGTAAATGAAAGCGCGTGTCCAGTTGCATGGTCACTGGAGTCTGACGATGTTGGAGTCAAAGTTATTCATGGAGAGTTAGCACCAATTCTTCAACTGGATTTGAAGTGGCTGCACTGGAATATTCACTGGGGACTTCTCTTTGTGGCGGCAAGGTTTGCAATCATGGAAGAGAGGGAGTATATCCTCTTGAAAGAAGAGATGTGAACTCCCAAAGGGGGCCCTAATAAAGGAACATGAAGAACCCTGAGAAGGGGTCAAATGTTTCACCAATCAAGAGGCACAAAAGAATCCTAAGAAGGGAAAAAAGGATGCTCTAAGCAAGAGCATGGAGTAATTAGCTGAAGAACAAAAAAAAATTGTGATTTTTGTGGATGTTTTCTCCGTCTTATCCTTCTACCCTATTTGTGGAAACTTCCCCAAGGCAACTTCTCTGATACCAATTGATCTTCTACGAGATTGTTGAAGGAGAGGGTGCATTCATCTCAAGAAGGGTGCACTTCAAAAAATACCGATGAACTCACTCACCAAGAGGGTGCACTATGTTCTCTCAATGAGCACTCCATAAAAAAATAGGCCAACATGCATACAAGTGATGAATAAAGAGGGCG
This sequence comes from Picea glauca, assembly GCA_000966675.3. Taxonomy (NCBI): domain Eukaryota; kingdom Viridiplantae; phylum Streptophyta; class Pinopsida; order Pinales; family Pinaceae; genus Picea; species Picea glauca. Next base: position 446,909 of record JZKD02S2085604.1, read on the forward strand.
CACCAATCCCTTGGTGCGCAACAAAATTAAACACTCACACACAACAAGAAAACACAAACGTAGAGAAGAGAAGAGAATATTCAGAAAACTTCATCAAATCCATTAAAGACAAAACTTCCCCTTTAATAATGTAGGGTGACTTCTTACAATGGTAGTTGTTGCTTTATTTCTACAATGCTTTGCATGTTTAGAATGGCGAGAGTAGTTTCTCACAGCATTGAACGGACACAAACTAACTAACAACTTATTTTAGATATATCCTTGTTCACTTTACTAGCGAAGGATTTATTACAAATATATAAACTGACTATAACTAAAACAGATCATAAAATAACATAGTAAACATTCTTTTCGAATGGCTTTCTTCCAGGACTGATGAGATCAAATTACAATAGAAGTTTATGAGTGAATACTAATCATCTTATACTAGTTGTTCAAGGAATGTGGACGCCCTTCCTGGCGGCCCATAGATTATGCACAATGAAGATGGATCGTGGGGCCTTGACCATGGTCAAGGAAGGAAAACAAGTGCCTTACAATATTGTTGAATAATATTCTTAAGATTATGAGCCTTGAATGAGTTCCCAAACCAACACATGAGTCCTTTGTAGTGTTTCTTTCCAGCTCTATGAGTGAGATACAAGCATCATGAGTAGGTTTTGTGAATGGGAAATAAGTGTTAAGGAATAAACATGGTTAAGTGGAAAATAACACATCAAGCCCTAATTGAATATTTCTAGGCTCAGGCACCATGAACAACACCTAGAAACCATGACATGTTCTTTCTCTGAGGAGTTTGTGGCATTCAAATTGAATATGGTTTCCATTATGATGTCTTGGGAATCATGTATGGATTTTGGGTTCATGACCATGCTTAGGGGAGGGAAACAATACCCTTTTCCCTAAACCTTTATTCTAATACACAAGCACTATCAATGAGTTATTGAACCACCACATATGACCTATATAGGGTATCATTGGCTTCCAAATGGGATACAAGAGCCATGACAAGAATGAGTATCATGGTCTAACCAAGGTTAAGTGAAGACAATGGGGCCCTTAAATACCCTAAATGAAACTTCTTGGGCTCAAGCACTATGAGGTACACTCACAACCCACAAATTATCTCAAACTATTTAATTCCATGGTCATGTCCTCAAACCACCACACGTGACCCATGTAGGGTATCAATGGCCTACTAGAGGGATACAAGTGCCATGATTAAACCATAACACATGGCCTAAATAGTAATGTGTCGTAGGGCCACACTAGTAATGGTTCTTGGGGACATCATCGAAGTTCTTTAGCATATGAATGTAATATGAGCACCCTGAGTAGGTTTTGTGTAATGGAAATGAGTCTCCAGGCCCAAACATGGTCATGAGGGGAAACAAAGGGTTCAATCCCTAAATAAACCTTTTGAATATCAAATTACATGGTTAAGGGAGGATAACATTTGGGTATTAGGCCCTACATGTAGCTCCTTATAAGGATCAATCACCATGAACAACACTTGCAAACCACAACACATGAACTCTTTAGGGGTCTTTAGCATCAAAGTTGGATATAGATGCCATTACGAGGTTTTTTGCACCAAGGATTGGTTGCAGGAAATTTTCCATGGTCAAGGAAGGAAAACAGGTGCCTTGAGATATTATTTAATCTTCTCAATTTGAGAGCCTTCAATGAACCCCAAAACCAACACATAATTCCTCTGCAGGGGTTCTTTGTAGGCATCCAAGTATGATATGAGCACCATGAGTAGGTTTTGTGAATGGGAAACAAGTGTTAAGGAATAAACATGGTTAAGTGGGAAACAACACATCAATCCCTAATTGAATATTTCTAAGCTCAGGCACCATGAGCAACACCTAGAAACCATGACATGTTCTTTCTCTGAGGAGTTTGTGGCATTCAAATTGAATATGGTTTCCATTATGATGTCTTGGGAATCATGTAAGGATTTTGGGTTCATGACCATGCTTAGGGGAGGGAAGCAATACCCTTTTCCCTAAACCTTTATTCTAATACACAAGCATTATCAATGAGTTATTGAACCACCACATATGACCTATATAAGGTATCATTGGCTTCCAAATGGAATACAAGAGCCATGACAAGAATGAGTATCATGGTCTAACCAAGTTTAAGTGAAGACAGTGGGGCCCTTAAATACCCTAAATGAAACTTCTTGGGCTCAAGCACTATGAGCTACACTCACAACCCACAAATGATCTCAAACTATTTAATTCCATGGTCATTTCCTCAAACCACCACATGTGACCCATGTAGGGTATCAATGGCCTACTAGAGGGATACAAGTGCCATGATTAAACCATAACACATGGCCTAAATAGTAATGTGTCTTAGGGCCACACTAGTACTGGTTCTTGGGGAGACCATCGAAGTTCTTTAGCATATGAATGTAATATGAGCACCCTAAGTAGGTTTTGTGTAATGGAAATGAGTCTCCAGGCCCAAACATGGTCATGAGGGGAAACAAAGGGTTCAATCCCTAAATAAACCTTTTGAAGATCAAATTACATGGTTAAGGGAGGATAACATTTGGGTATTAGGTCCTACATGTAGCTCCTTATAAGGATCAATCACCATGAACAACACTTGCAAACCACAACACATGAACTCTTTAGGGGTCTTTAGCATCAAAGTTGGATATAGATGCCATTAGGAGGTTTTTTGCACCAAGGATCGGTTGCAGGAACTTTTCCATGGTCAAGGAAGGAAAATAGGTGCCTTGAGATATTATTGAATCTTCTCAATTTGAGAGCCTCCAATGAACCCCAAAACCAACACATAATTCCTCTGCAGGGGTTCTTTGTAGGCATCCAAGTATGATATGAGCACCATGAGTAGGTTTTGTGCATTAGAAATGGGTGTTAAGGAATAAACATTATCAAGGGGAGAAACAAGGGCCTTAACATCTAATTGATCCTTCTAAAGCTTAAGTTCCATGAACAACTCCTAGAAAGAGTAGCATAAGTCCTCACTAGGGGGTCTTTTACCTAGGAATTGGATATGGACACCATTAATATTTTTTTGATATAGTGGATGGGTCTTGGCTCCTTCACCATGGTCATGGCAGGGAAGAAAAATCCCCAATCCCTTGACCATGTTTGGGGGAGAGAAACAACGAACTCAATCACTGAGTATAACTTCTTAGGTCAAGTGCCATGAAGTCATATTTGAAACACCACATGAGACATTATAGGGAATATTTAGGCTACTACAGGGATATGAACACCATGAATAAGTTTTGGCACTAAAAATGGTTTTGATGATCTAACCAATTCCAAATGAAAAAAAAACAACTCCCATGGGATTCAAACAAAGCTTCTTAAAATCTAGCACTATGTAAAAAAACATGGAGCCACACCTCTCTATGGATCTTTGGAATTTTAGTTGGATATGGATGTCATTATAACTTTTTTACACCATGGACATTGAGCAAGGCCTTAACCATCATCAAATAATTAAAAACGTTCCTTAAGATCTTGTTGAAGCTTCTCAAGCTGAATAACCTTGAACAAGTGTTCAAACCAACACACAGGAATATTGTAGGTGGTCTTTGGCCTCAAATTAGGATAGAAGAACGATAAGTAGGCTTTGTGAATAGTAAATGGGTGTTGAGGAATAAACGTGGGGAGGAGGTAATGTGACGTACCCCATTGCCTGGGTACCTCAAAATCCACCTTCTTGGGAAAATTTTGAATTCTGGTTATCGTTCTTTAATTAATCAAGAATAATAATACAAGCACATGCAATATTAAGAAGCATGAATATATATAAAAGAAACATTTAACATTCCATCCAAAACATTAACAAAAAAAATGCACGTTATGAACTCAACACAAAGACAATTACACGGTGGAAATATATAAGTACAAGAAACACATAAAAAAGAAATTATCTTTAAAAAATAGCTTCACTACCTGACTGTAGACATCAGACATTCCAACCAAACTTAGGCTCTGTTGTGCATAAAATATATACAATGGGACACCCCAGAGCCAAGGCTATGAATCCACAAGGATAGGTCCTAGGTAGACTCTAAAACACACACTAGTCAACTATCAAGCTCACACAATTTTCTCAACCACACAACAAATACCAATTTACCATATGTCTTTCCCTTTCAACCTACACAAACAAAAGAAATCAACCCCCTTCTCTATAATGAAACACCTTGGGTTGCTTCACTTCTTTTCCAGGGTTCCAGTTCTACTCATCAGGATATTAATGTTGTAAACTTTAATAATTCTCAACTGTGGATAGTTCTATCACAACTTCCCTCATTACCATGCACACATGCATCAATTTCTTGCTAGAACAACCAATAGATACCTACAACACACTATAAATTGGTATTTTCCTCCCCAAAAATTTGTTCTCATACCTAAACCAAGATCAAGAGTGAGAAAGAATGGATGAGAAATGAGTAACAATGATTTAGGAACAATTGAGGAACCCCCAAACAACCAAAAACATGGTTGAAATAATGACATGCAATAATGCACCACGTGGCCTCCCCAAGAAGCTCATGTAACCTATTTTCCCAACTAATTCCATGATGGGTGAGTAAAATATAATAAAAAGTCTTATCCCCTTGTTGACGAGTCTGGATGGATTGTCAAGCTGATGAAGGAGAATGTCCGATGGAAGGTCTCAATTAGACCCACTCTGATTTGGAATGGCATTTCTAACCAGTTTTTGGCCTGCTTACCAATCTAACTAATATGCTAACTAAGTATGAATATGAGAAACAAATGTTCTGAGATGAATTAAAATTCTAAAGAACCACTTATGAACTAATATGATTAATAATTGTCCTAAGACACAATTCTATTCTACTATATGATAACCTATCTCAATCAGGAGCAAACTAAAAGATAAGTACAGTGAAAAAATTGTATTACTTGTATAGAAATAATTCATATAGTCAAGTAACATAAAATCTTAACAACATAACAAGTTAGAAAAAAATAGTTGATTGGATAACTATATCACATTGTCAATGTACTCAAAGTGAAAATCATGAAAACTATGAACATATGAAAATTAATTAATAAGTAATTCATAAACCAACATTCATACTCTAAAGAAATAAACATGCATAAATATAATATTCTCATTCATACACATTAACACCACAATCTTTGAAAAATTATCTAGTTCAAATTAACTTGCAATAAAATTATTGCTCAGCCACATCCGAAAACCAAAAAACCCTTTCTTACACACAATCCTCATTTTTTATAATATGGAGGGACTATTTACATTCTAATGCTTCAATTAGAGTACTAGGACGTTTTAAAAAAATGACTCTTCACATGTCTAATCCGAAAGGAAGATTAAAAAACCATAGAAACAAGGCATCTGTGGTAGTTACACAAATTTTATCATCAAGAATTGTTCTCATCCTGCATCTCATTTTGATACTCTTCCCAGAGGGAACCATCTTTCATTATGTCCTCTAGTTTTCTAGATTGTGATCTTTCAATGATTAATTCTCCATTGCAGACTTTAGCAAACACCTTTTGGTGTAACTCCTTCACTGTGCTTTTCAAAAAAATGTTGGATCTTGATGATGATCCAGGAAGATCTTAACAAGTGTTCCTCCAAGTATTCTTTTCCAATATGAGTTCATATTTGAATTCTTACTTGGCTCATTTTCTTGCGCTCTTCCACCTAAACAATTCTTGTAGTGGCAGGCGTTACCTCATCGATGGAGAGCATTGCTTGCATTTCAAATTCCTTCATGAGATCATTTGAGATATTCCATAGCTTCATGCAGGATTTAGTTGTTTCCTTTTGGGTAACCTATACATTCTTCAAGAAGGGTTTCCAAATCTCAAATAAAACTTGATATCTGAGCCTTTCCTCAATAGAATATGTTGGTTGGGTAGTAGGGGTAGATTTATGCATTTGTTGCCAATTAATCATTTTATCAAGGGCCTCATTTGCTTCTTGATATTGTCCCTAAATTTATATTAACTTGTCCTACAACCTGAGTTGATGATATTGACCATCCTATATGTTACTTAGTATATTGAGGAATTCATTTTTCTACGTTGCAAGTTTCTCACTTAGATCTAATGCTTGGGCTTTGATAAACAAGGATTCCTTTGAACTTGTCTTCTTCAAAATCGACCACATGGATGTTAGAGTGAGTGAGACCGATAGATCTGATGTGACTGACTGCAATCTCATGAGGGTCATGGCCCTTAGTCTCTCCTATACATAGGCACATGTATTGTAGGGAATCTACCTCTTTCCTTGAATGAGGGTCATTGGAGATGATGTAGTTCCCCATGTGGATTGGAAACATAGGACAAATTTTTTTGTTTCGACTCAAAATTAGTGAAGTAACCCCCACCCCCATGGTGTGGTGGGGAATTTTCCTCATTAATAAACAATTTGGGACAAAGTAGGGTAGAAGTTGTGTGGATCCAGTGGTGCCATGTACCCTAATGTATGAGGAATATTTCCAAATGTACTAGTCATCTATTCCATTCATCCCAATCCTAGATTCAAAGGAAATCTTGTGTCTTGGGAACCCGAAAAGTACTATATGTAGAGGGGTGAGTAAAAGGTTACATATTTCATAAAATTATCTTATGTAATTTCTACTCCATAACTCAGAGAATTACATATGTATAGGGGGTTGGTTCTAGTCATAGTTCCATCCAATTTCAATAAATGGTACTGAAGAACAGATGGCATCAATTAAGTAGGATGGCATGTAGAAACATGGATTTCTCATAACTAGAATGTTTTTTGTATGGAGGAATATGTTGAAATATAGAATGTCGGCCCAGTTGAAAATTTGTCCAGTTTTCATGTTATTAAGAGCTAGTGGTAGCCAATCCATCTAAAAATGTGTGTTTTTCTCCTCACCATATAGCCAACACAACATAGCGACTAAAAATTTGTAAGGTGATTTGAGTATATGGATGGGGACCAGTTTTTCTCCCTATTCAAGTGTCTCATCCTCATCCACCCACCAATGTTTCATCAATTTAGTTGACCCTTTGTTACTATGAATGAAACCTTTCAAGAACGACTCATTGAGAGAGTATATGGGAATGGGTAAGTGGTACCTTGGGTCAATGTCTTCGGGTTTCAAGGATGTTACTCACCTCCCCTATTTTCTCATGATAGTAGTGGTGTTTGGGTCAAACTATTTGAAACACCATTGTGTTGCCTCATTGTAGGGAAAAAGTGTTGGTCGGGAATCAATCAGATGGATGTTGTTATTTTGGATATTCTGGTATACCTCCATGTTCTCGTCTTCTTGAGTAAAATATCTAGTGTTGAACATCCTATAGATTTCATCATATCCAAGACTCCAATATTCACCTATGTGATGGGTGGTGTCCATAACCAGGATCTATGCTTGGTGGGAAGATGTTTGAGGTGTTGAGGCTAACTTTAAATAGATAGAGCCTTTACGACTCTTACTATTTTGTCCCGCCATGATAATTTGTCGGCCAAATCTTGTATCACCAATTCAAAACACCAATTAATAAAGGGAAAATAATGCGACAATTGTAATGAGACAAACTATTTACTAAGAATACGTGATACCTACAATTGAGCTAAGAAAGTGGTCTGAGAGTATCATAGAGAAAATAAAAACTGAAAGGGCATTTTACAAAATTATGAAGGAATATAAGTTTGAAAATGAGGGTTTAGTTTAATTTAATATGTATCAAATCCCCTCTAAATGCATAATAACTCAACTGCGTATGAGGATGATTTTAGAATATGACCAATATCTCTGTTATTAATGAAAATTAAGAGTGTATATCGCCCAAATCTATGTATTGAAGTCATTGAGTGACCTAGACTTGAAAATACATCTATTAGAGCCATGAGGTCGAAGTGGGAAAGCTTATGGATCTATTTTTTCTCTAAGAGGAGGGGTATTGAAGGTATATTCCCTCTCGCATGGATTCAAGTGTCGAGGTGGCAAGAGTGAAGTTTGGGGACAAGTGTGACTTGTCGAATTCATTGCGTCAGAGGTTAACGATATGCGATTTTAAGAATATTATGATGGAAAGGTATCGAGGGAATATTCCATTTTCGTAGATTTACATGCCGACCATAGATTATTAAAAGGTATTTGTGTGGCGACGTCATATATTATGTTTTAGATTCCACTAGGTTAAGAGAACTTTTTCACTTCAACAGATATGGTATTGAAGGAATATTCCTTCGATACCCTAGGGAGTGATTTATTTCAAATATACGAAGGAAAGTAAATAGCACAGAGATTCAAAAAAGATGGGATGACCAATCCTAACACGCCATGTCACAAGGTCATGGTCAAATTGGATACATAGGCACGATGGTGTTTAGTACACATTAGGTCAGTCTCTATCCATCTTTTGGACACCAAGTGGAACATGAAGGGAACTCTGTATGCTTGGGTTATCAGAGTGTGAGGATCAAAGTCTTGAATTGTGCACGAGGGAAAACATTTCGATGAATATGATTCTGATATAACCCTTTATTATGTGTCCATCGGAAATATTTCTGCCGGAATTTAATTAGTATGATTCTTTTCGATCCCGACCACACTTAGGATAAAATGTGTGTGAGTAGGATTTATAAAGAAGGCTATACAAACAAGTTTTGGTGGGCCTGCAGAAAGTGTATGAAACAGTGAAATCTTTGGGAGGAGGGTTGATTGGTGAAGCAGAGGGGACCATTGTTTGAATCTGACTAATCGGATGCCAAAAGAGAACAATATCGTAGACTATATAAGCAGTAGAATAATGTCTCAATTCCATCAACTTTTCAACGAAGTATAAATGTAGTGCCTTGTAAAAAATTTAGAACAGGGGGAACCATTTTTTTCCAAAATGGGTTGTTGTGGGGGTGACCCACAACAAATGGTGACGTACTGGGAAGAACCAGTTATGTCTAATCCAAAAATAAAATGATTTCATGAAAATTAATGTACAATTTTATCTTCAAACATTTTTTTAACAGTGCATACATTGTGAACCCCATATCATCTAGCTCGAGAGTAAAGCAGGAAGGTGACCTATTGCAAATGATCTTCATCATAATTCTTGTGGAAATTAATGGGATCTTATTCATGTTTCTTCATTTCCACAGCTATTACATGGGAATTGAGACCACATAGGAGTGATTCTCAACTATTTATAGACGAAAGTGTTTTTGTCATCTCTCTTTACTATAATTGATTCACTACCAACGAACATCCATAGCTCTAAAAAGTTACCTTGGCATCATACAAGCATGGCCCCACTTCTAGTGATGGTCCTTATCCCCGATGAGTTTACTTGTACTTCTGACACTGTTAATAGTGATTTCAACTTCCTAAAGGTTTACCTTTTCTACATTCACCTTATAGATATGTAATTTATGTGTTGCTTTTGAAATATGGGTGAATAGGAAGCAGGGTGATGCAAGATTTTCTTTGATATGCTAATCTCATTCAATTATTTATCCTTGTGGGTCCATAAACATGAATCATAGAAATATTTAAATTGAAGGATATTCAAGGGAGTAGCACTAGAATTATGAAGAAGGCATCTGAATCAAGGACCATTCTTTATCTAAGTAAAACATAGGCATGCCACGAGAGTGGTCACATGATTGATGATAACTTTTGTAAACTTCCTAAAGACATTGATTTTATTGGTTAGAATATTTCTCTTGATATAGGTGAACCATTTCCTTTTTTTGTCATGACCATGATTCATGCAGATAAACATTTGATAACAAGGTAGTTTGGTTACTTCAACATGAAAAGGAATTTACACGGAAACACATTCACTCGATCAGAAAACCCCGGGTCTTTGTTGTGAAAGGGGAATATCAATTTGGAAAGGTGAACGACAAGTTATTAGAGACTAAAAAAGACACAAGGAAAGTTCAAACAAATGCAAATACCTAATAAAAGGAAAGAGGAAGGTTGACTAAAGTAAAGAATTCCATAAAAAGGAAAGGGAAAGCTAGGAACTCTACTATGTACAAAGCTATATCACCATAGGTGATCATGAGAGGTATCTTTTGAGGATCTGTCCATTGATCAAGAGCTCCTCCTAATATCCCTCTAATGTTTTAAGTTTAAAAGTTACAGGCCCTATTTTTTGGTGAATCAGATAAGGTCCTTACCATAACTTTTGAAATTTTGTGTGTTTTCCTTTCAGTTCACTAGATTTGTCCTATTTGAGAATGAGATCTCCCTCCTAAAAATATTTGTTTCCCACAGTTGACTTGCCAAACCATTTTTTGATTATTTCTTGATGGTGTGTTAGGCTTATTTTGGATTTTTCCCTCTCTTCCTCTAGTTTTAGTATCATATTTAATATTTCTTGCATTACTGGGAAAGCATGGTCTTGGATAGATTAAGCGAGTTGTAATGAGGGTAGAAAAGTGTGGGTAGGAAAAGTGGCTTCTTGTCCATAGACTAGAAAGAAGGGAGAATTATCGATAGATGACTTGGGAGTTACTCTATTGGCCCAAAGGGAATTCTGTAGGGATATATGCCAATTCCTTTGATGATCATTAACCATATTCTTGAGGATTTTAATGAGGTTTTTATTAGTTGAATCTGCCAACCTATTTCCTTGTGGATAGTAATTTGTTGAATATTGACTTTAATGCTTTTTTCAAGAGGATATTCAGCTAATTTCAGAGAAAAAAAGTATTTGGCATTATCAAAGACTAATTATTCAGGAATTCCAAACCTAGTGAAAATATGAGATTCAAGTCTGAACGATGTGACTTGATTTTCATTGATGGTATTCAAGGGGATTTCTTCGCTCAATCTAGTGAAATAGTAAACATATATAAATATGTACTTATGTAGTTGGGAAGACTTGGGATTATTTCCTCGATCGCATCTAGGCCCCATTTTTGAAATGGTCATTCAATAATTACAGGTTGTAGGAGAAACACAACTTTCTTTTCTCTTCCACTTGACTTATGGAATTCTTGACTCTTCCTTACATGTGCGTGAGAATATTTCAACAAAGTGGGCCAATAATATCCATCTCTAATGATTTTTTGAGTAGTTTTGTCTCCACCAAAGTTTCCACCAGCTGGTCCATCAAGAAGCTCAAACAATACCTTTTCAGTGTCCCTTTTCTCAAGACATCTCAGGAAAACCTCATCATAATTTTCTCTACATAACATTCCATAGATGCGCTGATACTAAGATGATTTGAGTCTAAGAGCTCTCTTCTTCTTGGGATATAAATAACTAGGTGTTCACTTGTGTGTCAAATAATATTTCATTTCATAATACCATTGGTTAGAGTTAACAAGAACGTAGAAAAATTGTTTTTTCAAAAATTTCTTGATCTTGATATAGTGCATCTTCTTGCAACTCAACGCTCGTTGATTCATCCTTAACCTATGCAAACAAATTATGAATCCTTGACCTTTTCAAACACCTTTTTCAACACTACTATAAAATTGGTTTACCATGTGAATGGTGGATCAAATTGTAAAATGAATACTCTTTATTTTTTCAGTCTACTCTTAGGGGTGTACATTGCATTTGGCATATAATAATTCTACTCATATAAGTGCCATAATATAATCTTAATAAAAAGAGACTAAGACAAAAAAAAAAGAATTCTTTTAATGTTAGTGTTGTTTCTATACCTTGTTTTCATGTATTTCTTTGGTGAAGAAAATGTGTTTTGTCAATGAGGTTTTTTTAATTAAATCCATGTGAGTACACTTTTAGATTTATGGGAGAGCATATTTTGATTGGTTTCTATCTTACACTTCGATTTATAAATAGTAATTTGGGTTTGTTATTATAACTTGTTTCTTGTAATTATGTCCATCAATAGAGTTTTATCAAAATTAACGCTTGGTTTAAATATTGGTCAATATCTTTTAGCAATAGATTGATATGTATGATATCTCTAGATGCACCATTGATCATTTTACTTCACAATATTTTTTTTTACTTTAAGTTAAGGTTTAGAGGTTAGGTATCCAAAAAACCCCTATTATAACTTTTCATTAGAACCTTAGAAGTTTATTATTTAGGGAACTTCAAATCCTTTGTATCAAGTTTTCCTACACCATAAGGTAGGGAGATACACATGAAGGAGAAAATCTTAGATCCGATTGTTCCATGCTAACCTTCTTGAAGCACCCAGCTCTTGTGAGATATCCTAAACGCTGACCACCATTTGAGGATGAGAGTACCCTACTGCACTTAAAGGAGGTAACCCAATGGCCAAAAAATAAGATTTTTTTACAAAGGTGACAATTGTTGGATAAAAATGCACCTAGGTCATATTTTGAATGGATATTTGGAAATATTGCCAGTTCTTTCGTGATATGAACCCTATACCCTTTATTATAACTAACATTTCCTACCTTCACTAGTCGTTCTTCCAGTGGGCTCATGCCCCATTGCTAAGAGCTATTGGAAGGCCTAGTGAAATTGAGAACTTTGGTGAAAAGTATATTTTCAATGTATATATTCATATACCCATAAATTAAATGACCATACTATTTGTTTCTCATAGGACATAAGTAAAATCATCAATTTTCTATCCCCTCAAATCAATGACTTGGACATCTTGGTTGTTAGAAAGTGCATCTCTAAAAAGAATGGATTGTGAATTGATTATCAATAGATCCCATGCTATAGCAACATTAGATTATTAGTTAGCACATAATTTTTACTACAAGGATGTCCAATTTATCCTAGACATAATTGCAGCAGGGTATCCATACCCATACCCACGTAGTGGCTATGAGAGTCGACATGACTTTAAAATTCAAACCCCTTTCCTCAATAAGACCCACACACTTGTTGTGAGGGTCGACGTAGCTACCAAATACTAATGGAATTTACCCTTCTTGATGTGTGTTGTTGGCTTGGGGACTGGAGGTTGTGGATGGAGAACGAAAACTGTTTTTTCTCAGCAATTGGCGGTCGCAGTAGGTAGACAAAAAAAATATTTGGCTTGACTATATACCAAACAAGGTTTATTTACCCCTAACATCTCATTTTTGTTTAGGATTTCATCACATAAAGTAATGGTTTTGGTGGTAATAATGTATAAGGATTAGAATATTTTAAGAAGCCTATGAGGGTATGAATCCCATTGAATAGGCAATAGAACCTCCAACCAAGCTCACAGTATATGGGACAACGAAATATGAAGTATTCTTCAGTATAGACCTCTTGTAGATAACATAACTGGTAGACCCAAACCCATGTGATGACTTTGAGGGATGACATGGCTACAATAGTCAAACCCCTTTCCTTGGTCAGTACCATACAGTTGTTGTGAGGGTTGATGTATCTACTAAACCATGGTGGAATTTACCCTATTTGATGTGTGTTGTTGGCTAGATGTTTGGAGTTTCAAATAGGTGAATGACGAAATGATTTATCTCAACAAATGGAGGTCACGAAAGGCATGTGATGGAATGCTTTGGCTAGACTATATACCCAACAAGTTTTATTTGACCTTAGATGCTTATTTGAACCCCTAACCTATAATCACTTTTCCTTGAGTATTTCTCATTATGAGAAAATATAAATGAAAATTTACCTAATTATACATAATTTAGAAAACATTCCACTTAAAAACACACATCACTTGCAAGTGAGGAACTACGGGGGATTCCGTGGCATCACTTCATTGCATGTTCGGTATTCAAATTTATCTTTTTTCATATTTTATATATTTTCTTGTGATAAATTATTTTCTTTGTATTTTTCTTGTAATTATAGGTTTGGTATTGGGATAAATGGACAATAAAAAAAAGACTATATATAAAAGTGATAAATACACTATGATGATTGAGGTGGACCAAACTATGACACCATTTCATAAGAGAAATATCCCTAGAGTAAATGGTGTAGATGAAAGAAAAAGAAGAATAGAGGAGGAGGATGTTGAATTATGGGCAAAGGGAAAGCTATATCCAATAGATCCTACCAAAATTTTTCATCCATATGTTAAAAATATAATAGTGTTATTGAAGTTCTTGTGGAATGGGAAGAAAGGATTGCTAGGATATAGTGAAAATATAAAATGAGATTGTAAATACCTTGAGAATAAAGTCAATAATATACTCGGTACAATATATGATATGGAGTCCATAAACAACAAGATCGTTAAAACCTTTAATCAAATTTGGAGCATGGATTCAGTTGCAAATAATGAGAATACAAGTCTACAACAAACCATCCTTTTTCAAAATAAAAATATTTTTTACAAGGAAGAAGAAAATAAAATATTTACCAAAGACAAACTATGTCATAGTAAATAGGTTCGCAATTTAAAATCTAAGGTCTCTCTTTTAACAAAGAGTATGCAATCATTCAAAAAAACACCATTTGAAGGAAGAAATAGGGTTAAAAGTATTACTAGAATTTCATCTTTGGTATCAATAGGGGTTGGTATGAAAAAGAGCAAACATGATATATAATATCTTATGAATCCTAACAACATATATGAAATCCAAGATGGTGAAAAATTGTCTTATACATGGAATTCCATGTTCAAGAAAGAGGATATCATCTCTATGATTTGATAACCACGTTTTGGTTCCCTTAGAAAATCCCTTGTTGATCAAGTGATATATCAAATACAAGAGGGCTTGAATGAAGAGAAAGTCCAAAGTTCTTGTGATGATACTGGGATTAGTACACGAGGTTATGAAACACTCTTTAAATGCTTACAAGAAGGATTGGTAAATGCAGGAATCACTAAAGTTTTCATTCATCATCCTTTTCATATAAACAATGTTTGTGCAAGAAGTAATAGGAAAATTGTTGACCTCATGGGTGACATGTGTCATATAGAATAAAAAAAAGAGGTAAAAAAAGGCCGGAAAGAAAATTATTCAAAACGAAATTGTTGTACATTAAATCCAAAGAACAAGATATGGTTACACCTAGAGCAAACCTTGCAAGCTATGGTGAAATTTTATGATATTTCCATGGATGAAGAACATGGAAAATATATTTTTGTCATCAAATTGGATGATATGGAACTAAATAATAATGAGAAATATGAAAGACTTCCACTCACATTAATGAATAGTGCCATGGATTCTAATATTGAAGTAACTGATGGAAACTATTTCTACGTCCAATGTGAGAATCACATATGGTGGTTGAGATTGTTTCTCATTTCTAAGGAGTCTCATGAAACTTATAAATGAATATTTTTTATCAAATTTCAATACTCACAGCAATTGCTTTATACATAATTGGAGAAAAAATTTGATGTTGATGGTTATGGTTCATATGAAGTTGAATGACATCTAACACCTGATTTAAAAACAATAAAGTGTATGTACAATGTTGGCCATGGTGCTAATGCAAAACATAGTTTCATTTATTGTATGCACAAAAGGAAGAAAAAATATTACCGAGTGTTGGGTGGTCAAATGGGATTATGAGTTGTCAACAAGACAATATTCCAAATCAGGATGAGATGGATAAAAATATGGATCCCATACTACCTATAGTATTTACAAGAGTACACATATGTACACTCTATGCATTTGGAAGAATTGTTGATAAATTAGTGTATCTTTCTATAATAAGTTCAAAAGTCTATCGAAGCAACCAAGAAGGTTCTTTCTAATGCTAGTTAAGATAGGTGTAATGTAAAAATTTGCAAAGATACAAAATTTTTAGGGGCTAGAGGTAATGTTCATTATAAATCATCCATGCGTCGGGTTAAATAATGACACTTTACTTAATATGAAAAACCATCATGAAAAGTTCAGTGGGAAATTTATAAGGATTGTGTTGATGTAGAGGATGATTGAACTGATAATGGTAGATATGCATTAAGAAAAAAATTGGATGGCACTTTCTTCTTTGTTTCCATTAATGGACAAGGATAAATTTGATAAAGAGGATATTATAGCCTTCACTAAAGAGTTTACACATGTTACAAAATAATTGATTGGGGAATGGGGATAAAATGAGATCACACATTAGATGGTAGGTTTCATGTTGAATATTTCTTTGTGCATCATGCTCAATACTTTTTATTGTGTCATTTTATGATTACCAAATTTAATTTATTGTTTTTATGTTGGAAACGCATACTTTATTCTCATGAACCATGGTTTGATAAGGAGTATGGTAGCTTAGGAATTTGGAATACCCAAGGAATCAAAAAGTATCATAAGCAAGCGAGGGTAGCATATCATAAAAGTACTCAACACGTAGGTTTCTGGACTCTTTCAAATCAACATGTTCAAATGTTTCAATAGTTTTATAGATGCATAGTATGAAGGTTTCCTCAAGAATTAGACACTACCAGTGAAGAATCTATTGAAGAATGGATAAGGGATGCACATAAAAGGAAAGAGTGTGAAACATCAGAACAATTTAAAGGTAGAAATGCTTTTACTGAATGGAATTCAAACAGATCAAGGGAGGATACAAAATGGGTTTTGGATGAGGATATTGGACAAACAAAAACAAAAACTATGCATAATGAGTCCCAAAGTGGTACAAAATAAAATGAACTGGCTCCAACCAGAGGAGATCAGATAAGAGATATTAGGGGGAATATGAAATTATGAATGGAAATTTATTCTTAGTAGAAAGAAGAGATGGGGAATTTTTTATGCGGAATGAAGGGGGTTTGCAAGCAATTGTGTAACTGGGAGAAGGAATGGAGTTACAAGAAATTGCATTAGTAGACATGGATTAGGACTAGCAAAAAAATATCACCAATATTGGGTACCGAGGCTTGGAAGGAGGTGGTACTTAAGGAGTAGATATAGATTGGAATGGTATTTTGCAAGGTGTGGATATTTTGGAGTGGTATTTTGTTTGATTCCACTACTAAATTTTCCTATTAATTTGTACCTATTATGAACTTACATTTTTAATTGTGTATCAAAACATAATGTATTCTCATCCCATTTATTGGTTATTTATATGTCTTAGTGAAAAACATTATGTGATAATTTTACTTGTGTGTGTTCATATTATGGTGTTTATTATCTAAAACATTTTGTGAGTTTTTTCTCTAAATTGGGTGTGGATTTATCAATATTTTATTGCTATGATTTCTAATATCCATCATGTGGGATACATGTGTTAATTTTTTTTGTTGGTTTAATATTCTGTAACTTTAGAACAACAACATGGCTACATGTTTTAGGCTCTGCAATCTATGCTTCAAATTGGCTATGTCTCTCCAGATGTCCCTAAAAACAAGGAAATTCATAAAAACCTTATTTTAAGGATTTTGACATCTTAAAACATCATGTGTTGTTGGTAATGAGGTTTGTTTAATTCACATGCATTAATTACCCTATGATGTTTTCATGCGACATTCACTTTTATTTCCATGGAGTGGAATCCTGAAGTATTTTTTAAATTCATGATGTTTCATAGCTCAATAGGAGTATGAAGTTTTATGGATGGAAATTATTACATCTATTTAAAAATTTTGTTGAGTTTAGATCATTGTTCCTCGTGTCTTCATAAGTTAAAAGTGTGAAATGTGATAACAATTTTGAAATACATTTTCCAAGTCTATATTTGTTGCCAAGAGGTGGACAACTTATTTGCATGCATAGTAGGACCATGTTCATGCTTCTAGGCATGGACAATATGCCTAGGGGCCTATTGTGCATGCCAAAATCCATGCACAACAAGCCCCTAGAGGTTGACTAGATTTGAGTACGGAGACAAAGCATGCTCAATTAGTGAGATCAACTTGGAATAATTCCCTTTCCATTCCATATTAGATGTCTTGTATGTTTAATATAACTTGTTATTTTATTTACATTTAATTTGGTTAGTAAGATCAATACGTCTTGTATGGAATTTGAACATTCCTAACATGGTTAAAGTGATTTTCATTTCTGGTAATTTCTGGAAGAGATTATTCCATAAACAAAAATCCACACCCTTTTGCATTCCTCATGGGTAGTGTCAATATTGACTGTGCCAACAATTGTGTAGTAAATACGTCAAATCTAGTAATTTTAATTTATTATAAATAAAATTGTGTTGAATAAGAACTCCATGAAAATTAGTATGTTTGTGTGAAAAATATTGTGGTTACTCTTTCTTTCTCTTATTTATTTAAGCCATGTGTACAGATTATTTAATGATTAATTACTTCATAATCATCTATAAACTTGTAACCTTGGGTGAATCCACTCTTAACACTTGATTCAATAGTTAGTAAGTGTTCTTGGCCATCTTGGCATCTTAATGGAGTGTTTATGAGGGCATCAAAGAAAGAGTTTGTTGACAGGTCTAAATTTACCTAACAAGAGTAAGGGGTTACCCCAGTAAGAAGTCTCAATTAGAAATCTCACCATTTGGAATAGGGGACCCATCCATATTATGGCCTAAAAACCATTTACAGTTTGGTTTTACCAGTTGAAGCTCGATCCACCGATGAATATGAAGGATGGATGATTATGAAAACAAAAGATGTAGATGAAGACTATCTAAATATAGCCTATATGGGAAAAACTTGTTGTAACCACATGAGTGTAATGAAACTAAGCCCTACTGAAAACCCAATCAGATAGTTGTAATGAAGGTGCATAGTTAGAGACACTTGCATACATAAACATAACCAGAAAATTATAAACCATATATGTGCATACATTAACAATTAATGTGCTTAAGGAAATATAATATAATAAATAGTAACAAACAACAAGAGTAACATAGCTTACGTTAGAATAGTCCATACATACATTAGTTCGCAACAAAAAAACCACACATGCAATTTCTTCTCTCTATCAAAAGTTGGCCCTCACAACTTCTCCATATTAACAGTTTCAACAATAGTACATGAAAATTCTATGGAATGATCTCCAATTTTAGTTGAAACTATATTCACAAAATAGTTAAGAAGTCTATAATGTTTGAAGAGCCAAAATCACCTTTCTTTGGGTTCAATTTGAGTATTTATTGAGGTTCACTATGACCATTGGAGTTTTGTATCCGTCCATGACCTTTCGTATTCCAATGTTTGTTCTTATCCTCCTTGTGATGATAGGGAGGACATTCAATGGTTGCAATTCAAGTTTGTTCTCTAGTGTTGGTGCGTCGTCATGGATTTTGGTTGTAGGGAATCTAATCTAACATAATGAGTGACTCGGACATTGGGGAATCTAATTGTTCAATTATTTGGACATTGGAGAATCTAATTGTTCAATTTTAGTATGACCCTTGTTTTCTTGGTACCTAACATCATTCAACATACAACAGATGAGTGTAACTCAAAATAAACTATTAATAATAACCATTTCAACTCACACAAATGAAGCATTAATCAATTGAAAATTCATAAAAGTTTCGGTGAATTCAATCCACGGTTCCTCACCTCTCAGTGGGGGCGTTGTTGTCCTCCATGTCTGTTGACAAGGTATAGATATTAATCGTGAAAAATGAAGGAAATTGGTAGAGAATTCCTTAGATAGTATGCATGGAAAGTCATATATCTCATAGATACCTTTCCAACCATATAAAAAAAGTGAAATGGACACCTGAGTCAAAAGTTATGGTCATTTTATGAAAAAATAGTTTTTGAGGTTTTGGTGGAGTTAATAAAAACTCCTCCAATGGAATTAATGGAATTAATGGAAACTCCTTTGATTTTCATGAGAAAGGTTGATAAGAACTCCTCACATGTGCATCCGAGGAGTTTGAATGAATTCTTTTAATGTGCATCAGAGGAGTTTGAATGAACTCCTCCGATTTTCATCAGAGGCTAAGTCATAAACCTCATCTTGAGCAAACTGGTGCCTATCTTGGGAAATTGGGAAAATCTGCAAGTGATCGTGTTAGCGTACATTCATTTACATCCTTTGGACAAGTGGTCATTACAAATGCTAAGCCTAGACATTGTTCTTGTATCACCATCATGGGTGCCTTGGGGTAGGTCAAATCATTGGACAGTGGTTTCATAAAAGCTTGGTGAATGTCAGGCTTACTTAAAATTGTCCTCTATTACTATTCTCATTTCTTTATCAATCTGGGCTGTTTCTTTCAAGGTCTTTAGTTAAGGCACGGAGGTGAACTCTCTAAGTTCATAAGCCTATGTTCTCAACAAGTAATCAGGACACCTCGGCCTTGTTCCACTCATGTCCTCGGAGGACAATCGGCAGAGTTCCCCTTATTGGCTCTGATGAACTTCGGAGAAGTTGCCCTCATGTTCGCCGAGGCCTTGGGAGCACTTGTTATAAAC
>JZKD02S2085604.1:467195-493098 GCA_000966675.3 Picea glauca
CCCTGAATGAGAAAATCTTAGATCTGGTTGTTTCATGCCAGCCTTGTTGAAGCACCCAGCTCTTGTGAGATATCTTGAACCCTGACCACCATTTGAGGATGAGAGTACCCTACTGCATTTAAAGGAGGTAACCCAATGGCTAAAAAATAATATTTTTCTACAAAGGTGACAATTGTTGGATAAAAATGCACCTAGGTCATATTTTGAATGGATATTTGGAAATATCACCAGTTCTTTCGGGATATAAACCCTATACCCTTTATTATAACTAATCTTTCCTACCTTCACTAGCCATTCTTCTAGTGGGCTCATGCCCCATTGCTGAGAGCTATTGGAAGGCCTAGTGAAATTGAGGGCTTTGGTGAAAAGTATATTTTCAATGTATATATTCATATACCCATAAATAAAATGACCATACTATTTGTTTCTTATAGGACATAAGTAAAATCATCAATTTTCTATCCCCTCAAATCAATGACTTGGACATCTTGGTTGTTAGAAGGTGCATCTCTAAAAAAAAAATGGATTGTGAATTGATTATCAATAGATCCCATGCTATAGCAACATTAAATTATTAGTTATCACATAATTTTTACTACAAGGATGTCCAATTTATCCTAGACATAATTTCAGCAGGGTATCCATACCCATACCCACACAGTGGCTATGAGGGTCAACATGACTTTAAAATTCAAACCCCTTTCCTCAATAAGACCCACACACTTGTTGTGAGGGTTAACATAGCTACCAAATCCTAATGGAATTTACCCTTCTTGATGTGTGTTGTTGGCTCGAGGACTGGAGGTTGTGGATGGAGAATGAAAACTGTTTTTTCTCAGCAATTGACGATCGCAGTAGGTAGACAAAAAAATTCTTCGGCTTGAGTATATACCAAACAAGGTTTATTTACCCCTAACATCTCACTTTTGTTTAGGATTTCATCACATAAAGTAATGGTTTTGGTGGTAATAATGTATAAGGATAAGCATCTTTGGTTAGAATATTTTAAGAAGCCTATGAGGGTATGAGTCCCATTGAATAGGCAATACAACCTCCCACCACCAAGATCACAGTATATGGGACAATGAAATATGAAGTATTCTTCGGTATAGACCTCTTGTAGATGACATATCTGGTAGACCCAAACCCATGTGATGAATTTGAGGGCTGACGTGGCTACAATAGTCAAACCCATTTCCTTGGTCATTACCATGCAGTTGTTGTGAGGGTTGATGTATCTACTAAACCATGGTGGAATTTACCCTGTTCGATGTGTGTTGTTGGCTAGATGTTTGGAGTTTCAAATAGGTGAATGACGGAATGATTTATCTCAACAAATGGAGGTCACGAAAGGCATGTGATGGAATGATTTGGCTCGAATGTATACCAACAAGTTTTATTTGACCTTAGATGCTTATTTGAACCCCTAACCTATAATCACTTTTCCTTATGAGAAAATATAAATGAAAATTTACTTAATTATACATAATTTAGAAAAACATTCCACTTAAAAATACACATCACTTGCAAGTGAGTAACTACGGGGATCCTGTGGCATCACTTCATTGCATGTTCGGTATTCAAATCTATCTTTTTTCATATTTTATATATTTTCTTGTGATAAATTATTTTCTTTGTATTAGGTTTGGTATTGGGATAAATGGACAATAAAAAAAGACTATATATAAAAGTGATAAATACACTATGATGATTGAGGTGGACCAAACTATGACACCATTACATAAGAGAAATATCCCTAGAGTAAATGGTGTAGATGAAAGAAAAAGAAGAATAGAGGAGGGGGAATGTTGACTTATGGGCAAAGGGAAAGCTATTCCCAATAGATCCTACCAAAAATTCTCACCCATATGTTAAAAATATAACAATGTTACTGAAGTTCTTGTGGAATGAGGAGAAATGATTGCTAGGATATAGTGAAAATATAAAATGAGATTGTAAATACCTTGAGAATAAAGTCAAGAATATACTCAATACAATATATAATATGGATTCCATAAACAAAAAGATCGTTAAAACCTCTAATCAAATTTGGAACATGGATTCGGTTGCAAATAATGAGAATACAAGTCTACAACAAACCATCTTCTTTCAAAATAAAAATATTTTTTACAAGAAAGAAGAAAATAAAATATTTACCAAAGACAAACTGTGTCATAGTAAATAGGTTGGAAATTTAAAATCTAAGGTTTCTCTTTTAACAAAGAGTATGAAATCATTCAAAAAAAACACCATTTGAAGGAAGAAATAGGGTTAAAAGTATTACTATGATTTCATCTTTGGTATCAATAGGGGTTGCTATGAAAAAGAGCGAACATGATATATAATATCTTATGAATCCTAACAACATAAATGAAATCCAAGATGGTGAAAAATTGTCTTATACATCGAATTCCATGTTCAAGAAAGAGGACATAATCTCTATGATTCGATAACCACGTTTTGGTTCCCTTAGAAAATCTCTTGTTGATCAAGTGATATATCAAATACAAGAGGGATTGAATGAAGAGAAAGTCCAAAGTTTGTGTGATGGTACTGGGATTAGTACACGAGGTTATGAAACACTCTTTAAATGCTTACAAGAAGGATTGGTAAATGCTCACTAAAGATTTCATTCATCATCCTTTTCATATAAAAAATGTTTGTGCAAGAAGTAATAGGAAAATTGTTGACCTCATGGGTGACATGTGTCATATAGAATAAAAAAAGGAGATAAAAAAAGGGTCGGAAAGAAAATTACGAAATTGTTGTATTAAATCCAAAGAACAAGATATAGTTACACCTAGAACCAACCTTGCAAGCTATGGTGAAATTTTATGATATTTCCATGGATAAAGAACATGGAAAATATATTTTTGTCATCAAATTGGATGATATGGAACTCATTGATAATGAGAAATATGAAAGATTTCCACTCACATTAATGAATAGTGCCATGGATTCTAATATTGAAGTAACCGATGGAAACTATTTCTACGTCCAATATGAGAATCACATATGGTGGTTGGGATTGTTTCTCATTTCTAAGGAGTCTCATGAAACTTATAAATGAGTATTTTTTATCAAATTTCAATACTCACAACAATTGCTTTATACATAATTGGAGAAAAAAAATGATGTTGATGGTTATGGTTCATATGAAGTTGAATGGCATTTAACAGCTGATTTAAAAACAATAAAGTTCATGTGCAATGTTGGCCATAGTGCTAATGCAAAACATAGTTTCGTTTATTGTATGCACAAAGGAAGAAAAAATATTACCAAGTGTTGGGTGGTCAAATGGGATTATGAGTTGTCAACAAGACAACATTCCAAATCAAGATGAGATGGATAAAAATATGGATCCCATACTACCTATAGTATTTACAAGAGTACACATATGTACACTCCATGCATTTGGAAGAATTATTGATAAATTAATGTATCTTTCTATTCTATTTTTTTGGAATAAGTTCAAAAGTCTATTGAAGCAACCAAGAAGGTTCTTTCTAATGCTAGTTAATATAGATGTAATGTAAAAATTTGAAAAGATACAAAATTTTCATTGGCTAAAGGTAATGTTCATTATAAATCATCCATGCAACGGGTTAAATAATGACACTTTACTTAATATGAAAAACCATCATGAAAAGTTCAGTGGGAAATTTATAAGGATCGTGTTGATGTAGAGTATGATTGAACTGATAATGGTAGATATGCATTAAGAAAAAAAAATTGGATGGCACTTTCTTCTTTGTTTCCATTGATGGACAAGGAGAAATTTGATAAAGAGGATATTATAGCCTTCACTAAAGAGTTTACACATGTTACAAAATAATTGATTGGAGAATGGGGAGAAAATAAGATCACACATTAGATGGTAGGTTTCATGTTGAATATTTCTTTGTGCATCATGCTCAATACTTTTTATTGTGTTATTTTATGATTACCAAATTTAATTTATTGTTTTTATGTTGGAAACACATACTTTATTCTCATGCACCATGGTTTGACAAGGAGTATGGTAGCTTAGGAATTTGGAATACCCAAGGAATGAAAAAGTATCATAAGCAAGCGAGGGTAGCATATCATAAAAGTACTCAACACGCAGGTTTCTTGACTCTTTCAAATCAACATGTTCAAATGTTTCAATAGTTTTATAGATGCATAGTATGAAGGTTTCCTCAAGAATTAGACACTACCAGTGAATAATCTATTGAAAAATGGATATGGGATGCACATAAAAGGAAAGAGTGTGAAACATAGGAACAATTTAAAGGTAGAAATGCTTTTACTGAATGGAATTCAAATAGATCAAGGGGGGATACAAAATGGGTTTTGGATGAAGATATTGGACAAACAAAAACAAAAACTATGCATAATGAGTCCCAAAGTGGTACAAAAGAAAATGAACTGGATCCAATTAGAGAAGATCAGATAAGAGATATTATGGGGAATATGAAATTATGAATGGAAATTTATTCTTAGTAGAAAGAAGAGATGGGGAATTTTTTATGCGGGATGAAGGGGGTTTGCAAGCAATTGTGTGACTGGGAGAAGGAATGGAGTTACAAGAAATTGCATTAGCAGACATGGATTAGGACTAGCAAAAAAATATCACCAATATTGGGTACCGAGGCTTGGAAGGAGGTGGTACTTAAGAAGTAGATATAGATTGGAATGGTATTTTGCAAGGTGTGGATATGGTATAGTGTTGATCATGCTTGATTTCACTACTAAATTTTCCTATTAATTTGTACCTATTCCGAACTCAGATTTTTAATTGTGTATCAAAACACAATGTATTCTCATCCCATTTATTGGTTATTTATATGTCTTAGTGAAAAAAATTATGTGATAACTTTACTTGTGTATGTTCATATTATGGTGTTTTATTATCTAAAACTTTTTGTGATTTTTTTCTCTAAGTTGGGTGTGGATTTGTCAATATTTTAGTGCTATGCTTTCTAATATCTGTCATGTCGGATACATGTTTTATTTTCTTTGTTGGTTTAATACCCTGTGACTTTATAACAATAACATGGCTACATGTTCTAGGATTTGCAATCTATGCTTCAAATTGGGCATGTCTCTCTAGATGTCCCTAAAAACAAGGAAATTCATAAAGACCTACCCAATTAGTTGTGCTTAGACTTCAAACAGTTCATCTTTAACCATTCTAATGGTCCTCCCTCATTGGTTGGTATAAACTAAGAGTTCATTTCCCAATCAATTATGAAATGCTATAGTTCTTCACTATTCCCCGTTCAGAAGTAATTCGTTGAGATAATGCACTTTTCTATCTCCAAAGTGCAGCTGGTTGGGCCCAACCATATTATTCGAATAAATTGGCCATGCCTCTCTAGATGTCCCTAAAAACAAGGAAATTCATAAAGACCTTATTTTAAGGACTTTGACATCTTAAAACATCATGTGTTGTTGGTAATGAGGTTTGTTCAATTCACATGCATTAATTACCCTATGATATTTTCATGCGACATTCACTTTTCTTTCCATGGAGTGGAATCCTAAAGTATTTTCTAAATTCATGATGTTTCATAGCTCAATAGGAGTATGAAGTTTTATGGATGGAAATTATTACATCTATTTAAAAATTTTGTTGAGTTTAGATCATTGTTCCTTGTGTCTTAATAAGTTAAAAGTGTGAAATGTGATAACAATTTTGAAATGCATTTTCCTAGTCTATATTTGTTGCCAAGAGGTGGAAAACTTATTTGCATGCATAGTAGGACCCTGTTCATGCTTCTAGGCATGGACCATACGCCTAGAAGCCTATTGTGCATGCCAAAATCCATGCACAACAAGCCCCTAGAGGTTGACTAGATTTGAGTACGGAGACAAAGCATGCTCAGTTAGTGAGATCAACTTGGAATAATTCCCTTTCCATTCCATATTAGATGTCTTGTAGGTTCAATATAACTTGATATTTTATTTACATTTAATTTGGTTAGTAAGATCAATATGTCTTGTATGGAATTTGAACATTCCTAACCCGGTTAAAGTGATTTTCATTTCTGGTCATTTTTGGAAGAGACTATTCCATAAACAAAATCCACACCCTTTTGCATTCCTCATGGGTAGTGTCAATATTGACTAATTGTGTAGTAAATACTGAAGTCAAATCTAGTAATTTTAACTTATTATAAATAAAATTGTGTTGAATAAGAACTCCATGAAAATTAGTATGTTTCTGTGAAAAAGATTGTGGTTATTCTTTCTTTTTCTTATTTATTTAAGCCATGTGTACACATTATTTAATGATTAATTATTTCATAATCATCTACAAACTTGTAACCTTGGGTGAATCCACTCTTAACACCCGATTCAATAGTGGGTAAGTGTCCTTGGCCATCTTGGCATCCTAATGGAGTGTTTATGAGGGCATCAAAGAAAGAGTTTGTTGGCGGGTCTAAATTTACCTAACAAGAGTAAGGGGTTATCCCCGGTAAGAAGTCCCAATTAGAACTTCCACCATTTGGAATAGGGGACCCATCCATATTATGGCCTAACAACCATTTATAGTTTTGGTTTTACCAGTTGGAGCTCGATCCACCGATGAATATGAACGATGGATTATGAAAACATAAGATGTAAATAAAGACTATCTAAATGCATGTCTAATCTACTCTAAACCTATCATAGCCTATATGGAAAAAAATTGTTGTAACCACATGAGCTGTAATGAAACTAAGCCCTACTGAAAACACAATCAAAGAGTTATAATGAAAGTGCATAAATAGAGGCACTTGCATACATAAACATAACCAAAAAATTATAAACCATATATGTGCATACATTAACAACTAATGTGCTTAAGGAAATATAATATAAGAAATAGTAACAAACAACAAGAGTAACATAGCTTACGTTAGAATAGTCCATACATACATTAGTTCGCAACAAAAAAACCACACATACAATTTCTTCTCTTTATCAAAAGTTGGCCCTCACGACTTCTCCATATTAACAGTTTCAACAATAGTACATGAAAATTTTATGGAAAGATCTCCAATTTTAGTTGAAACTATATTCTCAAAATAGTTAAGAAGTCTACAATGTTTGAAGAGCCAAAATCACCTTTCTTTGGTTTCAATTTGAGTATTTATTGAGGTTCACTATGACCATTGGAGTTTTGTATCCCTCCGTGACATTTCGTATTCCAATGTTTGTCCTTATCCTCCTTGTGATGACCGGGAGGACATTCAATGGTTGCAATTCAAGTTTGTTCTCTAGTGTTGGTGCTTAGTCATGGATTTTGGTTGTAGGGATAGTCTAACATAATGAGTGGCTAGGACATTGGGGAATCTAATTGTTCAATTATTTAGATATTGAAGAATCTGATTGTTCAATTTTAATATGACCCTTTTTTTTCTTTTCTTGGTACTTGACACCATTCAACATACAACAGATGAGTGTAACTATTAATAATAACCATTTCAACTCACACAAATGAAGCATTAATCGATTGAAAATTCATAAAAGCTTCGGTGAATTCAATCCCCGGTTCCTCTCCTCGCAGTGGGGGCGTTGTTGTCCTCCATGTCTGTTGACAACGTATATATATTAATCCTGAAAAATGAAGAAAATTGGTAGAGAATTCCTTAGATAGTATGCATGGAAAGTCATATATCTCATAGATACCTTTCTCATAGATACCTTTCCAACGATATAAAGAAAGTGAAATGGATACTGAGTAAAAAATTATGGTCATTTTATGAAAAGTAGTTTTTGAGGTTTCGGTGGAGTTAATAGGAATTCTTCCAATGAAATTGATGGAAATTGAGAGGGGTTGATAGGAACTCCTCACATGTGCATCCGAGGAGTTTGAATGAATTCTTTCCATGTGCATCAGAGGAGTTTGAATGAACTCCTCCAATTCAAACTCCTCCGATTTTCATTGGAGGCTAAGTCGTGAACCTCATCTTGAGCAAACTGGTGCCTATCTTGGGAAATTGGGAAAATCTGCAAGTGATCGTGTTAGCTTACATTCATTTACATCCTTTGGACAAGTGGTCATTACAAATGCTAAGCCTAGACATTGTTCTTGTATCACCATCATGGGTGCCTTGGGTTAGGTCAAATCGTTGGACAGTGGTTTCATAAAAGCTTGGTGAATGTCAGGCTTACTTAAAATTGTCCTCTATTACTATTCTCATTTCTTGATCAACCTGGGCTGTTTCTTTCAAGGTATTTAGTTAAGGCACGGAGGTGAACTCTCTAAGTTCATAAGCCTATGTTCTCAACAAGTAATCAGGAGACCTCGGCATTGTTCCACTCATGTCCTCGGAGGACAATCGGCAGAGTTCCCCTTATTGGCTCTGATGAACTTCGGAGAAGTTGCCCTCATGTTCGCCGAGGCCTTGGGAGCACTTGTTATAAACTATGTCGAGTGTCATCGGAGTAGTTATTTTTAACGTTGTTGATGGAGTCCAGCAGACTTCTTCTCTTTGTTGCCGATGAATATCAGTGATCGTGTCGATATGATTGGATATTCGGCAGGTTGTTTGCACAGAAGATTAAGAGAAAACACATCCGCGCAACCTAAGTAGGGGTGTTACTCGATGAAGGAGACAACACCTGCTGTGCAATATGTCATATAATTAATGGGACGGGCCTATAGGCAACTAATATTGAGAGGTTCAGACCTCCTTTTGTAAGCCCACTGGTTCCGAAGGGTTCTTCAGGGGCTTCTTCTTTGTTCTATAGAGAAGGGATGGATCAGTAGTTAGGAAGGAGGTAGAGCTAAAATTGAGCCGGACTTCACCATTTCGCCACTCTCGGAATTTGCATGAAACCTAAAGTGGGGAAAGACAAAGCATTCCTTCTTGCATCTGCGTGATCGTGCCTCACTGATTAGGGGCGTGCGCCACTTTTCGTAATCCATTGGACTCTCACCCTCTACACAAAAAAATAAATAAAAACCCCAACTCTACAACTTTTTATGAAATGTGTAACACAAATCTGTAGCTGGCACGTGGGTTTTATATACAGTTTACCGAGTTAATTTTTTCCATTTGAAGCTTGAATTTGTTTCTTGTAATATTGTATGAGTTGGCGCGAACTTTGAAAACGACCAAGTGGGAAAAAATCGAGTGGATGTCTGAACAAATCAGTGGGCGATTTTATAAATTTCGTGGGTGTTTTTCTACCTTGCCAGATTCGTGGGTTTCCTTTATGTCTCCTTCCCCAATCGTCCCTTAACCAAAAGTCAATGAGGGGTCTAGGGTTTCGACCTAGATTATTCTTTTTCACAGTTGATAAGCGCTATGACAGAGGGGCGCGCACCATTTTGTTGGCCGTAACACCTTCACCCATCATGCGGATTAAAAAAAAACCGCTTTCATTGGTGTTTTGGACGTGTTGTTAGCGTTTTGCGATTCAGAGCGATGGCTGGCAAGTGGGACGGCGCCCAACGCATTGAACCATTTAGATTCCGTTTAGAGGTCATGGAAGGTTGAGGCGATTCACCGGAGAAATGTGACCGGGGTTCATCATTTCAAACTCACCGAAGTCGTCGGCACACTCGGCACTAAGCTCGCCCATTGAAATTCGGAGCAATTGTTCTTAACCTTGCCGAGTCAAATCGGGGCAATTGCTATCAACTACGCCGATTAGAGCACTTTCTATCAACTATGCCGATCGGAGAACTTAGTCTTAACCCACCCGCTGGTGTCGATGCACTTGGTATTAACTTGTCCGAACGTATTCGACGCACTCGACAAACATCTCCCAGCACGTCGATGAACATGTTAAGTTCACCGAACACGTCGATGCGCTTGGTGTTTGAGCTATTTAAGTATTCGAAAGGCCATGCATTTTTATCAAAGGGGGAACATGGGTGGGGTACGTGGGCCATGGGTCCTCCCCTCCACGTAAGCTTTAAAACCTTATACAATAATCCCCACACGTGTGTACAAGTCGTTTAGTCATTGCATCATTTTTAATTAGTTTATTTGCATTCATATGAATTTGAAATTAAATGCTTTTTCAATTTGAAATAACTTTAAATTAAAGTATAATTTAAATTTAATAGTTTCACATTAAAACAAATGTTAAAAAAAATTAAAAGCTTATAACTTACTCTTACAAGATTGGGGTACCAATTTTTGTGATGCAGAGTATCGAGACAACTGCATATGCCATTCAAGTATTGTATCGATGTCGCGGGTACCGAAGCTGATTAGATTAGAAATCCTTGTGATCGTTTTGTAACTTTCAGGCCTCGAAATTCGATTCTGTCAATTGTAATAGAATAGTTATGGCGAGAATTATACAATTAACCTATTTCGGGGATGAAAAATTGACTTTGACAAATGCCTAAAAAATGTGCTAAAAGATGTTTTTTAATGAAAGTTTAGGTCCCATTTCTATTGTTGTTTCGTCGAAATTAGATTTTCTCAGTTATCAGATCATCTGTGATGTATACACTCCTAATTTACCCATTGAGAATGAATTTATGCATCAATTGCACAAAGTTATAAATCTTTCAAAACAACCAACTGATGTCTATTGCGCTTAGTACTGTCTAGGAGCTAAAACAACCAAATTTCTTTCGAAGTGCAGTTCAAAACCAACACAAGACCAATAGGTGTTTTGGTTATCCCATCTGATGCTAGGCAATGCTTTCACAATGAAGATATAGTCATAACATCGAGAAACACAAAGCAAGCAAGCTAGTACCATGTGTGCAAAGAAATCCATTGGGGACATTACAAGCTTGATTATGACTGCAATATGAAGTGGATTAAGTGAGATAGGAAATCGGGGACAAACTGTCTACATAGGTGTGTAGTGTTTAGCCATTGGGAAAGTAAGGAGGTTGTTTGATCAACACTACAAGAAGGTATATGAGCTAGAAGGGGGATGAGATAGACCTCAAGATGATAGTGGGCTACAATCATGTGATTGGCATTGGTGGGTCGAAGAAGATCTTCATTGATGCGCTCGATGATGACGAGGGGTTGGCATCCTTCCGCTGGCGCATTTGCGACAGGAAAGGGAAAAATTGTCAATGGGTAGCACATCGAGGAAGAAGAGGTGAGCCTCATCGATAAGCAATGTAACAAAACGTAAGGGAGGGAGCGCCACCAATTTTATATCCGTCAACAGAAGTCGGTGAAAGGAACGTGCTTGATGAAGATAATCACATGAACATCATCGATGTGTCATCGTTGATCATGTGTACTTTATTGGTAAGGAAGACATATGTTAGTGAAGTTTAGCGTAGGTGCGCTAGCACGACATCCAAGTTTCAAGGATGGTGGCTTATGTATAACAAAAAACATCAATGGCATACCAATCAAGGATAATTTTAAGGATAAAAATTTATATTAAAATGTAGAAACCTAGGCTAATCTTACTAGCTCTTAATATGCAAAATGTGAAATGTTTGGTGATAGTTTTGTAAAAATATTCAAATTTCTAAGGATTTTATATGCTTTCTATAAAATTTTGTTATTTTTAGGGTAAAATAATTTTATTCTATGGAATTTGGGCAATCTATTTTTAGAAAAAAAGGAAATTGGTGAATCAATTTTTGGGAAAAACCATGGAAAATTAACACATTTATGAAAATTTTCCCGTAAAATCAATTATGGTACCAATGCGACGATGGAAGAGAGGATGTGTGCATCGATACACTATGTGTTAGAACTAGAAAAGGGAACTTGTCGAAGTGAGGCTCGAAGGGTTAACGTGATCTAAGGAGTGTTATAGCAAGATTTTCCTCACCCCATGCGACTTGCTCAGAAGGCCTTTTCCATTTCCCTATGTAGACTTGAAGTCCCCTTTTTGTAATTCCCAGAGCTAAAAACATATTTTTCTACATATAAGTTCCCTAATAGCTTTACAACATGTGTATATGCAGGTTGCACCATTATATCCCACGTACATTGGGATTTGTGCCCAAAATTAAAAATGGTGTTGGGTTTCCATGTCACATCATGAGATCCATGATCCTTGACATGCCATATAATGGAAAAGCTCCAACTCGGCTATTCAGTTCCATTTGAAGGCTATAAATAGGCCATATCTAAGTGGTAGAAAAGGGGAGAAGAATTCAACTTTGAGAGCAAAGTTACTCTCAAGAAATTATTCACATCATATTGAGTCTGGATCCCTTTATCCTTTTAAGTCTGAACACATTGTTCAACCCCCAAGCTCTTCCCTATTTGATGGAGAACCTCATTGTCTCTCTTATTTGAGATTACCTTTGGTGGAGAATTGATGTGGTCGAGACCCAGCTAGAAGGGACTTAGTTTCTCGGTTTCATATGTGCCGACACAAAAGTTTTTCATTTATACACTTATGTTGATTACATCTTAATAGAAATACTATTATCTCGTCCAATTAATGTCTCACAAATATTTGAATTGTTATTCCATGGGCATATTTGTTATGAATATTAATGGATTGTGCTATTATGTGTGCTAACTTTATATATTATCACCATATTCTTGTGTATCTTAGTTGTTGAGGACAAGTTGCAAGTATATAGCTTTGGGTCAAGTGCTAAGTGGTGGAATTCATCGAATGTCTGGATGAGGTAGGTTTGTTATCTTGTCTTGTTAGCATGTTCATTTATATAGCATACTTGAGATTATAGTTTATTTCTACAGTCATTTCCGTCTGTTGTGGTTTAGCCCATGCCATAGAGTGATCTTCCTCGCAACAAGGAGGAAGTTTATGTGTATATTAGTGGCCACCCACCTATTCCAACTAGCTTATATACATATTTCATCTTGGCAGTTTCAGGTTTCATCATGACAATTTTTTTCTATCTTTTTGGGTCCTAAACTTCCATGGCCGTTTTGAGCCTTAAACAACATTTTTTGGGCCCGCTAAAGTCACACTATAGATTGAGTCAAGGTGTGACAACATAATTTGTAGTCCTTGGATAAAAATTTCCAACGGGATATCATGTGCCTAAAATGGAGATCATATGAAAAAGTTACGAACCCGGGAAGTTGATGTACCAACTTACCCCAACGGGGCCCACACGACTTTGGTGCTTCATCTACTAGGGTTAGATTTTTGGATGTCTAGGGTTTTGGAATTCATGTTTGAGGTAAAAAAACGACTTTTGAGCCTCATTATAATGATCATCTCACGAAGGAGAATAATCATCACATTTCTTCTCAGAGATAAGATGCCACCATTATAGCAAGCTTGTTTCAATCTACCTTTTACATTTTTCAACATATTTTTTATTGAATAGAAGTAAAATATTATTGTATCTCTATTATTATTCATTGTATCTCTATGTTAATATTATAGATATGTTTTTTCATTCCATTCTAGTCATAAATCTAGATCAATGGTATCATAACATTCTGCTCCTTATCATTTTTTGTGCATGTCCCCGACGAAGTCAAGGTATAGAGAGTTGGGTCTTGAGCTTGTTCCTATTGAAGACAACTTCTCTTGCATTCCCAAACAAACTTCAATGGCAGGAGAAAAGAAAGATGATGAGACATGATATCCTTTCAAAATATTCCTCGACGAAGCTCTCAAACAACAGAGGAACGAGAAGTTGGACAAATTTGCACCAATACTTTGACGACTATCAACAAGTGACACAACTACCTGAAGTGGAGGCTCTACCCCCTTTAAGGTACAGATCAATTTTGATATTCCTATATTTGAATGTAAAATATATGTGGACGCTGTAGATAAATGATTGAACCTTCTAGAAGGGTATTTTTCTGTCCACAACTTTTTCAATAGAGAAAATATTACATTTGCGCTCCTCAAGGATGTCCCCCATGTCAAAAATTGGTTGGAGACTTTATATGAGAAAAATGAAACAAAGGTATCTACATTATTTGTAGTTTCACCCACTTAGGGTTCCTTCAGGGATGCTATTAAGGAACGATACTACCAAGTTGAAATTTATGAAGACTTATATACAAGATGAACCACACTGCGACAAGAAAGGGACCAAACAGTGCAAGTTTTCACCAATGTATTCCATACCTTGCACACCAAGATTGTTATCAAAGACTTTGAGTGACATCTGGTGCTTAAGTACTGCGACGATTTGCATAGATACATCCAAACATAAATGAAATTTTTTGACATTGTTTTCTTGGGTGCAACCTATCGATATGTTGTCAAAATTGAAGAGAGGCTTAAACAAAAGATGTGATAGTTTGGGTCTGCAAACCTCTCACAACAAAAGAAACGAAAAGGATGCCCAAACCCATAGAAAAAAAGGTAGAGAAAGGATGGGTAGTCTCAATAAAACCAGTAGAATCCATAAACAAAGAAGGACACTGGGAAGACAAATAAATACATTGAGAAATGGTGTGAATTCCATAAGAGCCCATGGCATAACACCACTGAATGTCGCTCAAATTAGTCATTGGTGTCCGAGGTGAAAGCCTCTGAAACCGATGGAAGATCTGACTCTAAGTTAGAACCAAAATAAGGGATATCATTGAAGCAGAACCCAGTGCCATCGTTTCTACCACCACCAAGGTCAATCCTGATGAACCTAATGAATCATAGGAAGGTGAACACCTATTTCATTCACAGATGTGGGTGAAGGTTACTCTTCTGCACTTCATCATTGATAGAGGTATCCAAAAGAACCTCATCTCAACATAGATCATCAATCATTTGGATCTACCGACATCACCACACCCAAAGTAACACACCATCGGATGACTCTTCCAAGGGAGTGATCTCCGCATCAACCAACAGTGTTTCCTAGCATATGACCTCAATCCCTTCAAAGATGAGGTATTGTGTGATGCGCCCGCTTGAAGTTTGTGATGTTATTTTGGGATAACCTTATTTATGGAAACATCATGTTGTATATTAGTCTTGGCCTCGTAGTGTTATTATTAATTTGGATAGGAAATTATACATGATATCAAAGGTAGTCCCATCTACTGCCATTTCCTTGATCTCTATCAAGCAATGTAGGAAGGTCATCTCTTAGATCGGGAAGTTTGTCTTCTTCTTGATTCATGCTAAGAGTGAGTGAAACTTTACATCCACATCCATGGCCTCCACGACAGGTCTTTCCAGGGAGTAGAAGCAAGTGGATAAGGTCATGGAAGAATACAAAGGCATCTTCTCCTCACCCACTAGGGTATTTCTTCATTTTTAGCTCAGTCACTCAATAAATCGGACCCACAATGCACCACTACCTAATGGGCTAGTATGTCACTACTCCCTGTCAAAAAATGAGGAAATCAAGTGCCATATCCAAGATATGCTCGAAAAGGGTCACATCCTCTTAAGCTCATCACGTTATGGAAGCACACTCATGCTTGTGCAGAAGAAATATGGTTTCTAACGACTCTGCATTGATTACTGGGCCCTAAATAAAATTACAGTGAGGAACCAATACCCAATTACCCGAATTGACGATCTCCTTGACCAACTCAAGGGGTCCAAGTACTTCAATAAGATTGATCTGAAGTTTGGATACCACTAGGTCCCAATAGAGCAGACCAATGTATGGAAGATTGCTTTCAATTCCAAAGAAAGTCTTTTTGAATGGCTAGTCATTCCCTTTGGCTTGACAAATTCCCCAACAAATTTCATGAGGATGATGAATGATATCTTGTGGCATTTCACCAATTATTTTGTGGTAGTATATTTGGATGACATCCTCATCTTCAAAAAGAATTGGGAGGAACACTTTCAACACATTAAACAGGTTCTGCACACTCTATGACAACACAAGCTATATGAAAATTTGGAAAAATGCTCCTTCAACATGAACAAGGTCCAATACCTAGGCTACATTGTTGATAAGCATTAGGTGCATGTCATTCCAGAAAAAATTCAGGTCATCCTCGACTAGCCAGCTCCAACGACACTCATTGAGCTTTGGATTTTCTTAGGCCTTGCAAATTTCTATTGCAATTTCATGTTGGTATTCTGCCACATTGCATGGGCCCTTAGCCAAGTGACCAAGGGAAGTGGCAAGAGAAAATTTGTGCGGGGCCAGTTGCAACATAAATCATTGGATGATTTGAAGTAATGCTTGTGCTCTACATTGGTGCTCTCATTACCCGACCTGAAAAAACCATTTGATATTGAGATGGACGCTTCAGACTATGATCTGGGTATAGTTCTCACTCAACATGGACATCTCGTTGTTGGGTATGTGTTATATTATTTGCATGTGTGTGTGTGGGCACGTTAGATTCGACAATTGTGTCCGACAATCTCTCTAGTAGTTCTCTTTGTGTCCTATCTGATGGGCGCTTTCCTAGGGGGGTCCTAGGGGGGGCAGGTATGCCCCCCCCTGGTTATACACAGCATTCGGGGCAGTGCCCCAGATTTTTTTTTTTGGTGGTTTTTGCTATTTTTAGCGGTTTTCTAAATTAATCCCGTATTAAGGTATTAGGGTTTTGGTATCTACGAAATACCTAAAAACATTGTATATATTGTATGGTGAATGGTGAAATTCAATATAATGAATATAAGAAACGTTTTCCCTATTGAGGTTTTCCGGTATAAAATCTCTGTGTACTTTGTGTATGAGCCATTGATTAAATTATGTTTTTCTTAAGAATCTATATGCATTGCTTTAATTCATAGGTTTAAAACTTACATGTGGTATCAGAGCTTTTATTTGGCTTTAGAGGGACGCCTTTGTTGCTGAGGGTTTGGCTCGGTCTTGATAGATCAAGTTTATCTTGGGTCTATGATAAACGTGGGTTTAGTGGGAGATTTTGCAGTGGAGATTCGAGCATAGAAAGAGGAATGGTGAGCTCATCTAGAATTGAGATAGACAAGTTCAACGGTAAAAACTTTGAGATATAGAAGCTCAAGATGGAGGAACTTCTTGTAGACAAAGAACAATGGATCATTGTGGATCCTAGTACACAGCCTATTGGTACACCATTTATTAGCAAACAGGCTACTGGTACACAACCTACTAGTACACAAACAACTAGTACCCCACCTACTGGTATGTTGAAGGAAGGTTGGGAGAAGTTGGACATAAGAGAAAGGAGTACTAGTCGACTCTACCTGGTAGATTTGGTGTTGTTGAATGTCTTGGGAGAATCTAAAGCCAAGGAACTATGGGATAAGTTGGGGAATTTGTATCAATCAAAGTCCCTGGTAAACATGTTGTTTCTTCGAAAGAAGTTGTATCATCTTAGGATGGAAGATGGAGATTTTGTGATAGAAAATCTAAATGCCTTTACTACTCTTGTAAGTCAACTTGTCCCTGTTAATATTACGATTGCAGAAGAAGATAAGTGTATTACTTTGTTATGTTCTTTTCCAGACTCTTGGGATAATATGGTTGTAGCAATTGGTAGTACCACTCAATCTACATTGAAGTATGAGGATGTAGTTTCATCCCTATTATATGAAGATATGAGGTGGAAAAGCATGGATAGTCATAGAACAAATGATTTATTTGTAAGAAGTCATACCTAAGACAAGAATCCTGGTAAACCTTTGCGGGGGAGATCTAAATCTATACGTATATCTAAGTCTCCAGAAAAATCTTTGAGGAATTGATGGAAGTGTGGTAAAACAAGGCATTATAAGAAAGATTGCAAGTCTAAGAAGGTTGAAAAACCAAAGGGATTTGATAGTACCTCTTCCACAGAGGTGAAAACCTCCAATGAAAATGGAGGTGATGTTTACCTGGAATATACAAGTACACATGCAAACCATGATGTATGGTTGATCAACTCAGGTGTGTCATACCATATGACTCCTCACAGGGAGTGGTTCTCTACATATGAAAAATACGA
Organism: Picea glauca; assembly: GCA_000966675.3. NCBI lineage: Eukaryota > Viridiplantae > Streptophyta > Pinopsida > Pinales > Pinaceae > Picea > Picea glauca. The sequence goes on from JZKD02S2085604.1 coordinate 484,949, forward strand.
TGGTGGTGATGTACTCCTAGGAGATGAATCGATAGCCAAAATCTTGGGATGTGGAAGGGTTAAGTTGTTGCTAAAAGATGGAAGGATCAGAACTCTCCTTGGGGTTATGGACATTCCAAAACTATCTAGGAGCTTGATATTTGTAAGCAAGTTGGATGATGCAGGAGTGAATACTGTATTTGGAAAGAACACTTTCAAGATGGTATGAGGAGCAATGGTGTTGATGAGGGGAGTTCGGTGTGGAACTCTATACAAGTTGTTGGGAAGCACTTATACTAATGGGTGTAACAGTTCTATTGTCCGTGAGCAAAGAAATGAAAGAGATAAGACCGATAATTTCCCTGAAAAGAAGACCATGTTGTGGCATCAAAGACTGGGTTATATTGGATAAAAGAGCCTTCGAACACTACACGGTAAAGGCATGGTTGAAGGTATGTCTAATTGCACCCTGGATTTTGATTTCTATGAAAATTGCATATATGGTAAACAAAATCGAGTAAGATTCCCATCTGGTGCTACAAGAGCAAAGGGGATCATAGAATTGATACACAATGATGTGTTTGGACCTGTGCCTATATCATCACTATGTAAGTCTATGTATTATGTTTCATTCATAGATAATATCTCAAGGTACACATGGATTTATTTTCTCAGAAAGAAATCTGAGGTATTTGATAAATTTAAAGAGTTTAAGGCTCTGGTAGAAAATTAGACAAAGAAGAAAATAATGGTATTGAGAACAGATAATGGTGGATAATTCTGCGGAAATGAATTGGAAGAATTCTGTAAGAAGTGTGGTATAGCAAGGAAAAAGACTACTCCATACACTCCTTAGCATAATGGAGTTGCAAAAGGATGAACATGACAATGATGAAAAAAACAAAGAGCATGCTCAGTGGTGCCGAGTTAGGACATGAATTATGGGTAGAGGCAGTGGGTACAACATGTTACCTGGTCAATCGATCACCTTCATCAACGTTGGATGATAAAACTCCACACAAGGTATGGACTGGAAAGAAACCCTCTCTTCAACATCTTAGAGTGTCTGGTTGTGATGCTTATGTACTTGTTCCAAAGGAAAATAGGAGTAATTTGGATAAAAAAAAAGATGAAAAGTGTATCTTTATTGGTTATAAAGATGGTGTGAAAGTTCATAAGATTTGGAACCCAGAAACGAAGAAGTCTGTTTACAGTCAGGATTTTGTTTTTAGAGAGTTAAAAGATGTGTCCAAATAGGAATTCCTACCAAGGAAAGACGAACCTGAGAAAATAGAGCTAGAGTTGGATGATGCAAAATATGAATCATCTAAAGAAGATGAAGCAACAGAAGAAGAAGAACAAACTCATACCCCAGTATTGAGGAGATCAGTGAGAGAAAGAAGGAAACCAGAAAGGTATATTCCACCTGATTTTTGTTCCAATTTTTCTTTATCTATTACTGATGATGATCCCAGAACTATCAGGGAAGCAGTGAATTCATAGGATAGTAAACTATGGAAGAAGGCCATGGTTGAAGAAATGGATGCCTTGGACAAGAATGAGGCATGGGATATAGTTGAGCTGCCATCTGGAACAAAATCTGTTGCTAGTAAATGGTTGTTTAAGAAGAAGTTTAATGCAGAAGGAAAAGTGGAGAAATACAAATCTCGACAAGTAGAAAAAGGTTATTCCGAGGTAGAGGGAATTGAATTTGGTGAGATTTTTTCTCTAGTTGCTAAGTTAACTTCTATTATATTTTGTTTATCTATTGTTGTTGCTTTTGATCTTGAAGTGGAATAGATGGATGTGAAGACAACATTCCTACATGAGGATATGAAAGAAGAAATCTACATGAAGCATCCAGAAGGATTTGTAGTGAAGGGAAAGAAAGAGCTGGCCTGTAAGCTAAAGAAGTCACTATATGGTCTGAAGCAATCTCCTAGGATGTGGTACCAAAATTTTGATACATACATTCTTGAATTGGGATTTGTGAGAAGCAGAGTTGATCACTGTGTATATTCCAAGCAGGTTGGTAATCACTTCATTTATGTAGTGTTGTATGTTGATGACATGTTGTTGGTAGGAAATAACATGGATGTTATCAAGGAGTTCAAATCACAGTTATACTCCAAATTTGACATGAAGGATCTCGATGTTGCTAACTTCATTCTGGAAATGAAGATTAAAAGAGATTGTGAAAACACAAAACTCTAGTTGAATCAGAGAAAATTTGTTGAGATGATATTGCAGAGGTTTAATATGCATGGAAGTAAACCGGTCAAGGTTCCTATTCCTATAGGTGTAAATTTATCTGCAGATCAATGTCCTGAGACACAAGAAGAAGAAGAGAACACGTCCCATGTTCTGTATGCTAGTGCATCTAGCAATTTGATGTATGAAATGGTCTGCACTAGACCGAACATTGCACATGTAGTGGGAGTTTTGAGCAGGTATATGTCAAAACCAGGGAAGGAGCATTGGACAACAGTAAAGAGGGTATTCAGGTATCTTTGTGGCACTACCAGTTATGGATTGTGCTACCAAGGAAGACCAAGATTGGACAGAGTGGTGGAAATACATGGATTTGTTGATGAAGACTGGGTTGGAGATATGGATCGCAAAAGATCTACAGGTGGGTATGTGTTTAACCTATTTGGAGGAGCAATCAGTTAGATGAGCAAAAGATAGGCTATAGTGGCACTCTCAACTACAGAAGCTAAATACATGGCATCCACTCATGCAAGAAAGGAAGCAGTATGGTTACAAAGATTGTGTTCAGGTATTGGGTTGGTACAACAAGCAGTGATATTATATTGTGATAGTTCGAGTGCAATATTCCTGGCAAAGAAACCAACTTATCATTCAAATACAAATCATATTGATGTTCAGTATCATTTTGTGAGAGACATGCTTGAGGAAAAAAAAGTGTTGTTGGAAAAGGTTGAAACTTTGAAGAATGTTGCAGACTCATTGACAAAGTATGTGAGCACATAAAAGTTATCCTAGTGTAGAGTAACAATGGGAATTTCTTCCATGTATTGTTGACTATATAATCCTCTAGATCCCTGGATGCAAAGAAAACAACAAGTGGGAGAATGTTGGGTATGTGTTATATTCTTTGCATGTGTGTGTGTGGGCGCGTTAGATTCGACAACTACGTCTGACGATCCCTATAGTACTGCTCTTTATGTCGTGTGTGTTAGGCGCTTTCCTAGGGGGGTCCCAGGGGGGGCAGGTATGCCCCCCTGGTTACGCATAATGCCCCAATTTGTTTTTTGAGGGCGTTTTTTACTATTTTTAGCGGATTTTGCTATCTTTAGCGGTTTTCTAAATTAATCCTAGATTAAGGGATTAGTGTTTTGTTATCTACGAAATACCTAAAAAAATGTATATATTGTATGGTGAAAGGTGAAATTTGATATAATGAATATAAGAAAGGTTTTCCCAGTTGAGGGTTTCTGGTATAAAATCTCTGTGTACTCTGTGTATGAGCCATTGATTAAATTTTGTTTTACTTAAGAATCTATATGCATTGCTTTACTTCACAGGTTTAAAACTTACACCCACTTATTACCCCACTTATGAAAAAGAACTGTACTCCATTGTACAAGCCTACCACTAGTGGAGGAACTATATTCTCAGAAAGGAGACAGTCATCCACATTGATCATAACCCTCTGTAGTTCATGCAGACACAAGAAAAATTGCAGAATGACTGCCATCAAAAGTGGCCCACATACTTTCAACAGTTCCATTTCAACATCAATTATAATAAATGGACCACTAACCTCATCACTGACTACCTCAATAAACCTCCATTTTACTCACTAACCATGGTGCTAGACTCTTGCGGACATGCGAACTATGGATGGCCCCAACTCTATGAGTGAGATCCTGACTTTTGCACTACCTACCAGATGTTGGGAACAAACACAACTAACATTGATTTTCATCTATAAGACGGGTTGTTGTGCCATCTAGGGAATCTCTTCATTTCATCAAGCGAGTGAGCGAAGTTTATTTGGAAGCTCACTATAGTTGGGTGGAAGGAAACTTCAGTGTAGAGGAGACAATGGAAGTGTTGCAACAACATTTCTATTGGTTGAAACTATGACAGGATGTGAGCAAGTATATCAGGTCCTACACATCTTGTGCCTTTGCTAAAACGACCATTAAGAAACAAGGCATGTAGACCCCTCTACTTACTCTTTACAGGACCTAGAAATCCATATCAATGGACTACTTATCGGGCCTTACTTCAAACAGGAAGGGAAATGAATTTGTTTTCATGGTTGTTGATCCATTTTCCAAGATATCGATTCTGGTCACCTGCAAGAAGAACAACATAGCAAAGGCCACTGCTAAGATATTATTGGAACGAGTGCGGGTACATTTTGGGATACCAGAAACCATCGTCTTCAATTAGGAAAAGTGGTTCCTTAGCACATTCTTTTTGAGCCTCTGGTCATGGATGGACACCAATATCACCAAATCCACAACCTTCCACCCCCAAACAGATGGGAAAATTGACATCATCAATAGGATGATCATGCACATTTTTCACATGTACAATTCCAAGGATTCGTGCAAATGGGATGAAAGTCTTCCCTATGTTTAGCACAATTACAATAGAACCATACATAACTCAACTAGCCATAGCCCCTTTTAGGTGGGTTTGATATTTCAAGCATTGGGTCTTATGGATCTTGCACTTACCCTTGCATCCACATAGGGAGAATCGTCCCATGCGCAAACCGAAGCTAAAAAGGCCACCCAGTTCATTGAACAAATACAATGCATCCGCCAACAAGTTCAAGATATTTTCCAGAAGTTGAATGCCAAGTACAAGAAATTCCATGATCAACACCGGGTTCCACACAAGTTTCAGGTGGGAGATAAAAAAAATTTGCACTTGCAGAAAGAACACCTTACAGGAACCCATTGAAAGCTTCTACCACTCTGTTATGGACCTTATACCATCATCAAGAATATGGGTGAAAATCATTTTGAGCTCAACATTCCCCCCTTCCTTGGATTTCACCCAATGTTTAATATGGACCTCATTCGACCATACTTTCCACCATTATTGGACACCTCATAGGTAGTAGAATCATTGACACATAGAAATGTCAATCCTGACTGCATGGACCATGTATCCACAGATTATGTCATGGACACACAGGTCAATGACACTTGCCAACAAAATTTTAGTCTTTATCATGTTGTCAAATAAGTGAAACTCTTGCACCAAGGTAAGTGGCTCACTCAGGGCCAAATTCAACAGAGATTTCCTCATTTGATGGGGGAACTCAACGTAATGGAGACCATTCCTTCCTAAAGTGGATCATTTATTTAAGTGGATATTGATGTCCACCCACCTATTCTAGTTAACTCACATACATATTTCATCTTGACATTTTCGTTTTTCTTCTTGGCAATTTTTTTCTAGTTTTTCGGGTCCTAAACTTCTGGGGTCATTTTGAGGCCCTAAACAACATTTTTTGGGCCGGCCACAGTCACACTGTACATAGAGTCAAAGTGTAATGGAATAATGTGTAGCCCTAAGATAGACCTTTCCAATTGTCTAACGTGCACCTAAAATAGATATTGTATGCAAAATTTATGACCCCGAGAAGATGATCTACACACTTACCCCAATGGGGCCCACATGACATTTGGCACTTCATCTCCTAGGGTTAGATTTTTGGATGTATAGGGTTTTCACATTCCTTTTTGAGGTTTAAAAAGGTCTTTTGAGCCTCATTTTAATTATATTCTTATGAAGGAGCGTAGCCATCACATCTCTTCTCAAAGATAAGAGATCACCATTCTAGCAAGCTTGTTTCAGTCTACATTTAACAATTTTCAACATATTTCTTATTTAATAGAAGTAAAGTTTTAATGTACCTCTGTTATTATTCACTGTGTCTTAATGTTAATATTATAGATCTGTGTTTTCATTTTGTTCCACTCATAAATCCAGATTAGAAATGGAACTGGTAGCGGAGGGATAGCAAGAGGAAAAATTTGGGCATATCCATTTATGTGCGAGAGCGAGTACGAGGTTTCTGGTGGGAATAATTAAAGGTGGTTGCAATTTGATGTCTTGGAGAGATACTAAAACAAGAAAATTGAGAGATTGTTGTGCACATGCAACAAATGGAGATACATTGGGAGAAGCCAAAATATATTCTAGTCTTTCCTAACTGATAAGTAGAAAATATAGAGGGTCACAAAATATACTTTTAAGTTCAAAAAATTCTAGAAATATTACACAAAATTTACCTGAAATATTTCATCGTGGTGGGATCACTGATGATGCTTCAATATTGGCTATTATGGCTCATCCTCTGTATATGGAGGATGAATCATGACAATATTTATTTCCTTAAACATTGTGGATGATCCAGGTTAGTATATTTGTCGCGGGGAGGATATAGGTTTGGGATCAAAATAATTTTCACCATGTATGTATATAGATATCTCATAGGTGTTGATCCACTTCCTATGAGTGTCCATGACCCCGATGGAGTCACCATGACATCATCGATCTTGCTTCGCTGCATGTCGCCTAGTCTGGTCAAACTTTCCTTTCCATTCCTTCACGATTTATTTAGTGCATGTTTAGCATTCAGTGGACATGGAAAGCGATGGAATTTTATCCTGATAGGGGATGAGTTCCAAATATTTATATTTATTTGTATATTTGCTGCACCTGGCTACATAGAGATATCCTTTATTGTTTTTAGCCTTTATACCTACACACTTCACCTTTCACATGGGAAACTACTTGGTGTATGGATGGTTCCTCTGTTACATAGGATCTTCTCACTAAAAAATATGCAAGGATGATCATTGATTAACCACTATGCTCATTCATGGTTTAATTGTTTTAACAACATCTATTAAGACCTAATATTGGCTCATTACCCCTTAATTGGGGTATATTATATTATTAATGTTATTTTATTTATGTCGGCTTTAGGCCATTAGTTGTAATTCTACCTCTTAGTCTCCTATATATACCAAGGAGACATTTTCATTTTGAATCATCTTGTACTTGAACATTTAAGTGGGGTAAAAGGAGGTTGCCCCCTCAAAGATGCTTATTATCTGAAATTATCTCTTTTTCAAGGCATTGAGTACTTTTCCTGAGGTTTTTCTATGCTATATTGATGTTTGGTTCTTAACATATGGTATCAGAGCTCAAGTTCTTGGGGTTTCACTACTACATCTGAGACACCGTAGAATTTTCCCTATAACTATTTTTCTACAACGTTTCAGAAGGAATGTCTTGGATGATATTTAGTAGATGGATCAAGGTATGTTGGGTTCAAAATTCAGATCCTGAGGCCTTATACTTTTGGAGATACATCCTGTACAAGATAGGGTTATGGAATCATCCTGAAATGAGTCATTGCGTAATTTTCGCTATAAAAAAATTTCTGTTACGTTTCAGACCCTGAAATATGGAGGCCATTTACAGAAATTAGTAAGGTATTTGTGGTAAAAATTTCATCTTTTGGGTCATCTTAAATTTGTATATACACCTTGTGTAAGATAGGGTATCTGACTAGTGCTATTGATTATTCTCAAGAAGGTGTTCCAGGTAAAAAAATCATAACTTCTTCCTAGAGTATCCAAATTGAGTGGGAATGGTTTCATTGGATCACGGACATTCTGTAGTATTTTGGGTGCAAGTTTTAGAATTTGATATCAATTATTTTGTGCGGGGCATGCTATACAAGTGAGATCTCATGGAAAGGACAAAAATTGGCAATTTGTGAGGAAGTTACCGTAAATTCCACTTGGCACATCCAATTTTGATCAGACCTATGGCATTGCAGAGAAGAAATATCAGAGAACTACCTAAAAGAAATTTTCATACCCAGAAGGGCCGAAACTTGGGAGATAGAACAGAATAAATATTGTCTAGTATAACCGCCTCAAAATCAAGATTCAAAAGTGATACTTGGCCAACACGCCACCGAAAAAGGGACCTTCTACACCAAATGAGCCTCCAGAAAATCCTAAATGGACTCTTCATGAATGTGAATAAATGCGTAGGGACATAAATGAACTACAAAAGAAGATGAATTCAATGGAAGCTAAGTTGATGGATTCAATAGAAGCTAAGTTGGATACTAAGATGGATGGCTTAAAAGGGGAGAT
>JZKD02S2085605.1:7959-30125 GCA_000966675.3 Picea glauca
TCGATTTACTATTTGTTCAAGGGATACATTTATTATTGTTGTCATAACTTGTATTACTGTTGTAATTCACCATATTTCTTTCAAGTTTTACAATAGCCAATAACTTTCTCTTATTTTGTAGTGTTTGGGGATCCTCTTGTGCTAAAACTTGACTTGATAAGCCTTCTAAATTGCCATAGATCCTCATCCATTAAAATATGGAAATTACATTAAATTACTACCTTGTTTTTACCTTGATTATATTACTCTGTTGGTGGTAGATAGAGTAACTATACATGAGGTCTTATAATTGATTTTGTTTTGCCTAGGGATTCCTTGAGGCTAGTAGGGAAACCTCCCTTGTGTTGGATACATTCCTTCACTAAATAGAGGGAAGTTGTTGCCTAGGTGATAATGGTGACATATTTTGATGTTCCACTATTCTTGTCATCCTATGAAGGCTTTGCACCGGGGTGCTAGATTATGTGGCAACACCTCCAACATCTTGCATCCGATTCTTTAAAGTGCACAATAGTTTAGTCTTTTTCAAAACTAACTCCACCAAAGTCTATAGTATTTCCAATCTATTCTCTGTATGGTCTTCACCATCTTTAGCACCCAAGGCTACATTGCCCCAAACCAACTCTTCTTGTTTCTAGGATGACTGGAGATTCACTAATTGTGTCAATCAATTTTATGACTGGCATTCTTAACATCCTTCCCAACTTCATTTTAGTCATCATAGGCACACCACAAGTATTGGTTCCATCTAATAACATCAAATAGCTCTCATGGGGCACTGAACCTACTTTGGCAAGCTTGAGAAAGACTTTCCCCATGATGACTATGTGGTCAATCAATGGAACCACTATCAAGTCCAAACTACAAAACCATTCCCAAACCTTTAATGGTGAAAAATGAATTATTCTTGTTGCTATCTTCACTGTTGAGTTCACCACTTCAAACTTGACCATCCTACTCTCAAGCTTATTATGAAGTGTTGTAGCAATATGTTCACTTACAAAGCTGTGGGTTAGACATGTGTCTACCAGGGTTTCTACCTTCAATCCACTCAAATTTTCATTCACAAAAAAATACCATTTGTGTCTTCACTTTGCAAATCACATTCATGAACTTCTACCACGAACTTGCCCAAACTTATTGTCAAGGCCCCCAAAACCTCCAAGGTTTCCCTTGAAGTATATTTCACTTGGGATCCTACCAAGTTGGCTCACTTTGCATTCAAAATTAGTTGCACTTGGACTTCTTCCAAGTCTTTTAACTTCCTTTTCAAATAACAATCCATTGCAAAATAATTCTGGTAACAAAGGAAATAAGCAACATTCTTACCTTTGGAATTAGTAAATTTTGTCTACTTCCTTGCCGTAATGTTGCTTTCATCTTAGGCATCCTCCCTCATGAATGATTCCAACTTAAGAAACACCCAAGACTCTATTTGGTCTGTCAAAGCTTACAAATTTTGAACCCAAGCTTCGACCCGTGCGTTGGTATGCTCCTACTTTACCACATACACTTGATATGCCCAACATATTTCTTGAACCCAATGTTCTAAGTCAATGGAAATGAATTCCATATGGTATTCTATGACCATTCCTGTGTGCTTTTAGTGTCACAACCTAGAAATGACTTGACCTTCTAGGCACATCTGAAAAGCCTGCATAGGTATCAAAGACTTGGTTGTTGCATCAAGCCTACAATGTACCTAAAACAACATGAGAAGTCACTGTTATCTGTGGATGAACTATCTTGGTTTCCTATTACAACAAGGCACTAAGTCTACACTTTCCCTTCTTCAAGCCACTCTTGTAACTACTCATCAACTCATCCCAAAGCCTACTATTTTGCCTCAAGTTACTTCTAATGAAGAGTGCTCCGAGATCACTTGTCACGGTGAAGAGCACCAAAAATTTAGCTTTGAACTCACCTTTCCTTCAGAAAGTGGGGAAGAGTATGCTCTGATACCACTCATCAGAGTAGTGATAGTGGTGAAAATCACCAAACTATCTCAAAATCAACTCTAATACCACCTGCCATGGACCTACAATTTGGCTCAATTTTTCTTTGCAAACTTGAGTTTCTCCCAAGTCTGTTTCAATAGTTGAGGTCACGCGACATTGCCTTGCCTCAACCACAGGGGCTTAGCCATCCTACGCCTAATATAACTAGACTATGTCTCTTCACTTAAGGTCTGCCCATAAATTCACCTTAAGCTACAATTTGTCAAATACAACTAAGTCCTACTCAACCAAGTTCATTCAATGTTAGGCATGCATCTAATCACAAAATTTAAAACATTCCAACAAAAATTTAACACTTCACCAATATTTCAACACTTAGACAACAAAAAAAGAAGAAGGAATAATGACATCCAACATTCATAAATAATCTACAACACACATGTATAGGTGGCACTCAAGGTAGGTGCCTTAACTTTATTATATGAAGAATTTCACATATATACAAGAAGGGATTTGAAGCCTCCTGCCTACAACTCTATTACATACTTGCAAAGAATCTAAGGAAGATAACCTTATACTTACTACCATAAAAACTTGCACAATCCAACCCCTAAAGCAACTGTAGGCCTACCTCCTATAGGTGCTACTTTCTTCTTCTCACTCAATTAGTACAATTCACCATATTTGTGCTTGACTCCGAGCTTAACATAACCACACAACTCCTTTACACTCCTTGTGAATGACCAATCACTTCCTACCTTAACAATTTTGAGGCATTCTCCTTTTATATGAGACTTTCCTTGCATTTGCAAGCCCCTTCAGTCTAAGGTGGACTCAAGTGTCATTTGTCAACTTGCTTCCCTTTGGTGACTTGTTCATTAATTGTCCACATCCAACAAGTGTTTCCAACAATGCACCCATGCTTGCCCAAGTCCGCCAAGTCCGTTCGTTCAACTTGACTTAGTCCATCCAAGCCCGTCAAACTCGGCCCAACTCTACCCACTTCGTTCAAGTCCCTATTGATCCACCTGAGTTTATCCAAGTCCATCCAACTCATCCCAAGTCTTCCTAGTTCGTTCGAGTCTGTTCAAGTCCATGTAAGTCTGTCCAACTTGACCCAGTCTCTCCAAGTCAATCCAAGTCCATTCAAGTCTATCCAACTTGGTTGAAGTCCATGTAAATATTCTTGACCGTGCCCAATTCCATCCTAGTTTTCCCAATTGCACCCAAGTTTGTCCAAGTCTTCACAATTTTTCCCAACTATGCCTAGTAATGTGCTCAAGTGTTTCCGGTGAATGTCTACCCAATAGATGCACACCCAATGACTGCATTCTACGATTATGATATGTGGATACTTATGCTAAAAGACACTTCTATCATTCGTTTGAACTCCCGAGTGTGGCCTGACCAACTCCTTTGATTTGCATGTATTCTAGGAACCCAAGCCAGTCAAGCTCTCTACCAATCTTGTCCATCATGTATAGTGCATATTTGTGGACAAAGTTTCCTATGGCCACGCTCTTGGCCTTTCCTTGATAACTTCCCTTCCAAGCTTCTCTTGGTGCGTCCAACTAGTGCGAGTTTCCAAGGACTATAGTGCACCCAATTTATGAGCAATGGTGTCCGACATGTCCATGGTGTACCTTTCCATTGTGCAAGGGAACCCGACATGTCCATGGTGTACCTTTCCATTGTGCAAGGGCACCCAAAGATGAATATTCTAGCCATCAACCTTCTGTGATGTCCATCCATGTTGGTCAATAATCACCAAGGTGATCATGTGGCATAGGTGGCCGAAGCCATTCAAGGCTAGGGCCTTAGAGTTATGGTTTAGTACATTAGGATAAGGCACTGCCATGTAAACCACCTAGATTGAAACTCCAACATGTGTAGATCCCTTGTGTGCGTATGGGGGAAGGTGTTTGACCTCTCAGAGTCAGTTTTGTTATGCAATAAAAGGGGTTTAACACATGTTTGAGAGACCAAGTTGGTATCAATGAAAGTTGATAGGATACTAAATTCTTTATACTTCATTAAATATGCAAAGTAATGCAAAATTTAACAACAACTAGTTGCACATATTTAATTAAAAAGTTTAAAACTAAAAAAAAATAATTTTCTTATTCTCCATTGTGGTTGATCTCGCCAAGCATGTAAGTGTCATCCTCCCCATCCATAAGATGACTATCAAGTTATATGAACAAATTTTTCATAACACGTGTTAGAAATCACATGTGCATTGTAGAAGAAGAAACACAGTTGAAGTAGGGAGTTTGGTGTTTAAAAACCATCATTGACATCATAGCATGGTATGTATCATCATACATAACTAAGATATTCACATTTCTCGTTCTTGTTCATCATGATCAATCCAAATGATCATCTATTTATAGTTGAGTGTACTATTAAATCTTCCATAAAATAATGTTTATATGGTCAACTTTGATCACCCAAGGTGAACCCAAATGATTAGATACATCCTCATTTATGCCTTGTTCTATGCTTAATTAGTTGGTCAACTTGGTCGAGACCACTAGTCTACACCCCAACCAATTTTTAGTCAACCAATATATTCAGATTAACTGTTGGTTGAAATACTTACCTTGACAATGTTCCACTACAATTAAAAACACTCAATCACTCCATATGTTGACTTCTTCATTTTGGGTTTACATACGTTCCAACATGCCCCCTTAAACACAAATTGGAGGATCAATAGGTGGCAATATCTGAGCACCTCCCCTTAGTGTTAGCTTCCTCCTGCCCAAGAAAAACTGAAATTCAACAAACTTCACTTATGTCAATTACTCTGTAAAGATATCAACAATATGATAATTTATCCCAGAATAAACAAGAGACTTCACGTTCTCCTATACCAATTGTATTAGATATGAACTTGAAGCTCAACATGCTTTATATTGTTAAGTTCAATATGGTTATGAGAAACCTTTATTGCATTATGATTATCACAATACACTATAGTTGAGTTTGTGTGAGGATGTCCAAGTTCACCCATTATGTTATGAATCCATATTGCTTTAATTCCCACATTCACCAAAAGTCAACTTTGACATACCATACAATCCACTTTGTAGCCTTCATATGGCGCTCCTTTAAATCTTGCATAAACCTTGATACCGAACCAACAATAAAGGCAATTTTATTTTGAGTATGAGTCAAATAAATAAAATTGCCAACAAGTTGGCTATACATACTAGCAACATCGACCTTTAGAGATTCAAAATCCTTAGCTAGTTTGACTCAATACTTGTATGTAGTAGAGTGGGGATTGTAGTCTTCCATTCTAAACCTTTGAAAGATATCCAACACATACTTAGGGTGAGAGAAAAATATTGGATCATCCAACTGCATAACTTGGATGCCAAGAAATAAATAAAGCAGACCTAAGTCAATAATCTTAAATGTATCTTTCCACTTTGCCTTCAAACCAAGAATTGAGTTACAACCATTTCTAGTGGAAATTAAGTCATTCATACACAACACAACCAATAGAACCTCATCATTCATAGTCCACACATAATTTTTTTATTTGATTCACAACACTTGAAACCATTATGAAGAAAGAACTTATCAATCTTCTCATACCATGCCCGAGACACCTATTTAAATCCATACATAAATTTATTCACATGGCACACAAGATTTCCATCCTAGACAAACCCTAGTGGTTTCTCCATATAAAGCTCCTTAATAATATCTCAATGTAAGAAGTCACTCTTTACATATATTTGATGTACCTCCCAATCAAGATTAGTAGCAAGAGAAATAACAACTCGAACATAATTCATTGGATCCACATGAGCGAAAGCCTTTGAAAAATATTTTGTTGCCAACCGAGTTTTATGCCTTTCAACAACACTATCCAAAGTAAACTTGGTCTTACAGAACCATTTATATTTCATTATATTCTTGTGTTGTGGACAAGGAACCGATTTCCAAGTATTGTTTTTTTGCAAGGAGTTATATTCTTCAATCATGATAGTTTCCCATTTTGGACTATCATGTGCATTTGCATATGTTTGGGGATGACAGGTCCCCAACACACACATCATGAGTGAGACAAGGTTATGAACCATATATTTGTCACTCTAATTATCACAATACAATGTACTTGATTACGTGTGAATAAGTCCAAGGTCACCCTTTGTATTGTGAATCCATATTGCTATAGTTATTGCATGAACACCAAAATTCAACTTTAACATACCGTACAATTTGATTTACGACCTTCACATCTTGCATGAACTTGGAGACTAAACTAACATCAAAGGAAATATTTACTTGACTATGGGTGAAGTAAATAAGATTGCCAACAAGTTTCCTATACACAGTAGCTTAGCCCCAACCCTTGGTCTTTCCACTTACCACATTACTATAGCATTAGACTTAGCACGGGGTTTCAATAACTCTATCCAATGGTTTTCACGTCACAGGATCAATGGTCAGTCGACACACAATGAATCTGCTTTTAGCACCTAGGACGTGGCCATATGGGGGGCATACGCCCAGAATCTCCGCCCCAAAAGGTGTTGGATGCCTAACGATGTGCCAAATTCACCCAATTTGCGGGATGCATGTGGGAACTAGGTTTAGACACGATAAATTCCCATAATCCGGGTTTATCTCACACAGGTGCGTTTTGGAGGAGCAAAGACAACAAAGAATTGGGAGAAACTTCCAGGAAGTGATTCCAACTCAGTTTTTGGCCAAACCATGTGCATGAGGAGCCCAACTAGGGGTTTTTGGATGTTCTAGAGCCATTGAAGCCATCTATTTTGCATTCCGAGCATTATAAAGCACTTATTTTGACACTTTGAGCATTAATGAAAATGATCCATTCGAAGCTGGACTAGGAGATGTAGCCAAAGAGAGGGGTGAACTCCTTTATCATGTTGTTGTGTTAATGTGTTTATTTTGATGGTTGTTTATGACTATTCATGCTGCTCAAGATTAATTAAAAACCCATTAAGTTTTATGTGTTTGTAACTTGATCATATTACCCAAGAACATACAAACTTCACTTGCAATTTTAAAGAGACTCAAGCCTTTTCATTTCCAAGATCAAGTTGGTAGCAGAGCATAGGTTTTTGAAGGTTTGATTGTTTGCAAGTGTTTTGTTTTCTGATGCTTACAAGGTTGAAGCTCACAAGAGGAGAAGGTCAACTTGTAGAGCCAAGTTCTCAAATTTCAATAAGGAGAACTACACAATCACCTCAAGCTTCAAGAAGATATTCACCAAGTATGGCTCATGCGGAGAGTCATGAAACTCTTACTTCAGAGGATGAAAATTTCAGAAAAGATTTCTATGACATGACATAAATGGTGAAATTTTTATTTGAAGAAAGAAATTCAAGGTTGCAAGGTGAAAGCTCAAATCCTCCAAAGGGAAATGAAGATAGCGGTGATGAAACTCCAAAAGGAAATGGAGGGAATGGTGATACTCCACCTCCTTCACCTCCATCTTCCACCTCTTCTACCATTTCACAACCACCTCCAAATTCTCCAAAGGAACATGTTAAAATTCCTTGACAAACTCCATTGCTTAAGCTTGATATTAAGTTTGAATTTCCTATGTATAATGGAGAGGTAAATGTTGAGAAATTGGATAATTGGATTCGTCAAATTGAAGTGTATTGTAGGATACAAAGAATCAAAGATGATGAAACTAAGATTCAACTTGCTTGTCTTAGATTGGAAAGTGCAACACTCATTTGGTGGGAAGCCAAAACTCAAGAGGACATGAAGAAACATGGTAAAGTTTTATCCTCTTGGAATGATTCTATTATTGCACTTAAAAGACGATTTTATCCATTAGCATACATGCAGAAAACTATTACGGACTGGAAAAATTTTAGACAAGCTAAAGGGAAAAGTGTGCAAAGCTACACTCAAGAATTTAGAAGAAGAGCTTTGATTTTGGGTATAGATTAATCTTCTCAAGAAACTTTACTCAAATACATTGGAGGATTGCATAGCTACTTGAGGCACACAATACTTATGTTTAACCCTACAAGTCTAGATGAAGTTTGTGTACATGAAACTCATTTCAAAGCAAGAGGGAGGAATGAACCTCAAGAGGGCAACGATAAACATTTTGTTCATGGAGACAAAGGAAACAAGAAATTCAAAGGAAATGGAAGAAAGAATGCTTCAGTCAGGAAAGAGGGAGAAAAACTCACATGTAAACATTGTTCAAAAGATGGACATGATGAAGACCATTGTAAGAAGTCACTCTTTACATTTATTTGATGTACCTCCCAGTCAATATTAGTAGCAAGAGAGATAACAACTCGAACATAATTCTTCGGATCCACATGAGCGAAAGCCTTTATATAGTTAACACCCTCCTATTGGGAAAAATATTTTGTTGCCAACCGAGTTTTATGCCTTTCAACAACACTATCAAAAGTTAACTTGGTCTTACAGAACCATTTATATTTCATTATATTCTTGTGTTGTGGACAAGGAACCAATTTCCAAGTATTGTTTTTTTGCAAGGAGTTATATTCTTCAATCATGATAGTTTCCCATTCTGGACAATCATGTGCATTTGCATATGTTTGGGGATGACAGGTCTACAACACACACATCATGAGTGAGACAAGGTTATGAACCATATATTTGTCACTCTAATTATCACAATACAATGTACTTGATTACATGTGAAGAAGTCCAAGGTCACCCTTTGTATTGTGAATCCATATTGCTATTGTTATTGCATGAACACCAAAATTCAACTTTAACATACCGTACAATTTGATTTACAACCTTCACATCTTGCATGAACTTGGAGACTAAACTAACATCAAAGGAAATATTAGGTTGACTATGGGTCAAGTAAATAAGATTGCCAACAAGTTTCCTATACATAGTAGCATCGACATTTAGAGATTCACACTTCTTACTCGATATGTCTCTATATGATACAAAATATAACATGGCTTGTAGTGCTCCCTCCTAGACCTCATCAAGAGATGCAGTGCATATACATACTGATAGATGAAGAGAACATCATCTGAGTACATAACTTGGATGCCAAGAAAGAAATGAAGTAGACCTAAGTCAATCATATAAAATGTATCTTTCAACGTTGCCTTCAAAACAATAATTTAATTACCACCACTTCTAGTGATAATCAAGTCATCCACATATGTCACAACTAGTGAACATCATCATTCAAAGTCTACACATACATATTGTGATCTGATGCACAACACTAACTTTACATGCTTCACTCTAACTCCATATGTGAAACCATGTGTTCTCTCCTTACCCATATCAATAACCTCATTTTCTTTGCTCCACATTTTCATTTCCTTAGAAATTGAGGTTGGATTAACCCCCTTCAGTACACCATGAGAGTCAATCCACTTGAGACATTGCAAAGCCTTGTTACTCATGCTTGATTCAATAAATACCGAAGTCAGGTTCCTAGGCATACAATCATTATGGATCTATTTCACAATAATTGATCGAATTTAATCATGCAATCCATCTTGGTGTTCAAGGACATACTCAAGTTTAGTCTCTTCAATACAATTTTTGCTCATGAAGTATGCAATTCCAACAATAATGTCACTTTCATATACATCTTGAAGTGACTTCCTCGAGAACCATCTACCAATTTCCATAATTTGTTTCTTCCCCTCATGTAGTCTGCAGTTATACCATCCTAACCACTTCTTAAGACCCAACAAGGATGTCCTTAAGTAGTTTCCTAATGACCTTCTAATATCATGTGTAATTTGATATGCTTGGCACCATTCAAGAATTTATACTAAAGCTTGTACATATGTAGAATTTTGACTTTTCTATAGGTGCATTTCTATCCATTTGTTCATGAAATGTAGTTATTTCAACTATTTCACGACTTCTAATTGCATCCAAGCTCTCAAGAGATGCATGCTCCAATTACTACCCACTGGGTGGGCCACACTTCCATTCCCTTTAATAGTAACCAGAGTCAATGGCTTCCTTGTTGAGCAACACAATATTCTATACTTTAATAAGAGTGATTTGTATTAGTAGTAGCATCGATCATTGTCTTTGAGCAAAAATTGGGGCCTCCTTTTGCAAAACAAACTTGATTATGTGCTACAAAGATTTATTTTGTACATTACCTTTCCCTTCAATTGTAATTGCAAACATAGACTGCCTCGGTTGTTCAGAAACATGACCTTCTATACTTTGATAAGAGTGATTTGTGATGGCAACATAATCAACAACTATTATTTGAGGGAAATTTGGGAAGACATTCTACGAAAGTGAGTTAGTTATGTGGTAAAGAGTTCTATCTTGTATATAACCATTCCCTTCAAATGTAATTGTAGATGAAGGTTGTCTAGGTTGTTGAGTAACACAACCTTCTATACTTTGATAAGAGTTGTTTGTGATTCTAGCAACATCAATGGTTGATCTTTGAGGGAAATTTAGGACCACATTATATGAAACAGAGTTAGTCCCGTGGTAAAGAGTTGTATCTCCTACATTACCATTTCATTCAACTATAATTACAAACAAAGGTTGCCTAGGTTGTTGAGCAACACAACCTTAACTTTGATCGGAGTGATTTGTAATTGAAGCAACATCAATGACCAATATTTAAGGGAAATTAGTGACCACATCCTATGAAACTGAGTTAGTTATGTGGCAAAGAGTTCTTTCTTGTACATTAGCATTCCCTTCAACTGTAATTGCAGATGAAGGCTGCCTAGGTTGTTGAACAACACAACCTTCTATACTTTGATAAGAGTGATTTGTAATGGAAACACCATCAATGACTTATCTTTACAAGAAATTTGGGATGATATTATGCAAAACAAAGTTAATTCAATTGTAAATAGTTCTATCTTGTACATTACCATTCCCTTCAACTGTAATTAGAGACAAAGAATGCCTATATTTGTGGGTAACATTGTTGTTTTTCACACGTTGCTTACATAGAGGACATTGAGTTTCAACGACTACTGCATGATTGCCTGATGTTTGAGGGAAAATCATAGTCTCATTCTATGGTATGGAGTTCTGATTTGTAAATCCTTGAAATTATCCATGGGTAGCATGAATAACATATTTTTTACCTCCAACAGGCGTGAGTTGAAGAACATTATTACGTGGTTCCAAAGTTGGAAGATTAGATAATTCTTTAGCCCCCTGTCATCCTATTTTTTGAGAAATATTTTGTTCAGATGGTGGTTTGAACAATCCATTGATGAGTTACTTTGCAAGATCAACAAAACAATCAACATTGGCATTAAAAGAGAGATTAAATTTCTCTAATTGAAAAATACATGCAATTTATTAGAACTTTGTATGTTAAAAATTAGGTAATGCATGCTCAAGTTACTCATTGTCATACATGCTCAGGTTACTCATCCATAGTTCAAAATGTCGCATTAAGCACTAACTTAGAAATTGTCCTATGGAGTTTAATTACATGAAACAATACACAAATGTCTCAATATTTGATTAGATGGAATCATATACACTTGATGACATCGAGGACCCATTATTATTTCATTATAAACATTCATATCCAACCCAACAAGCCAAAATGCCCATTGCCCATCAAAAACCCAATTTGCCTTTATTTTGAAAAAAGGGCATGAGCAAAAATAATTTTCCATTAAAAAAATACACACCAAAAATTGCATGTAGGCTCTATTATAAAAATTGAACTTATTTCCTAGAGCCTACTTCCTTGTGTTTCAAGTCTCCAAAAAAGCCTACTTACCTATTTTCCCGACTCTTACACAACTTTGACAAAATGCAGGCCAATGGAAAATTATGCTTGCTGGAAGAAAAACTTTCAAGGCACAAATTGAAAATATGAAAATTTATAAAGGCGTGTAATGAAAAAACACACACTCTACAATTTGAATCACTCAAATTGAGCAATAAAGGAAGCTTGGGTGTGCATTTTAGTGAAGCAAGGCAATTTTGACTAGCTTCACTGGAATTGACACCCAACCTTCATTACAAGGCCAAAATGATTTAACTTGGAGACCATGTTTACTTTTTAAAAAGATTACTACAATTCCATATTTTTAAGTTGACACACAAAATTTTATGCTGTGCAAAAATACTCCAAATTTGATTTTTTTCATAGGGTAAAAATAAGGGTTGAGTGCCCCAATGAAATGCACACTAGGACTTGTAGTTAATGGTAAATGGAATCATGAACCTTCCAACATGGAGCTACCAACATTTTCTTGAACATTTCATACTAAGTAGTCTAAAATAAATCTTCTATAGTGAAATCCAAGTCTGCCAAAATAGTTATTGATACTATTTGTTAGTACAAAAATTCACTCCAGGGCCAAACCAAGTACACCCCATGTATGAAATTTGGATTGAGACATAATTGCATGATAATGAATCTATGTAACCTTGCATAAGATATGTCAAAATGCACACATACCTATTTTTCCCATTTAAACACAACTTTGAGACAATGCATGCCAACACAAAATTTTACACGCCGAAGGAAATCTGAAGTAGAAACTTTTAAAACTCAACTTAAAAATAAGAAAGTTTACAAATATGGAGAATTATAAAATACGTATTCTCCAATTTTAATCACTCAAATTGGCCAACAAATGAAGCTCGAGCATGCATTTTAGTGAAGGAAGGCAATTGTTGGCTAGCTTCATTGAAATACACACCCAACCTTTATTACAAGTGAAAATTGAATGATTCAACTTGGAGAGTGTGTGTTTACTCATTACCAACCTCATTACACTTCCACATTTTTAGTTTGACACAATTAAAAGGTATGTTGTGCAAACATACTCCAAATTTGTTTTTTTTGGTAGGGTAAAAGTCAAGGTTGAGTGACACAAAGAAATGCACACCAAGGCCTGTAATTAATGGTAAATGGAATCATAAACATTCCAACCTAGATCTGTTGACATTTTCTACAACATCTCATACCTAGTTGTCTAAAATAAATCTTCTACATTGAAATCCAACTCTTTAAAAAATAGCCACTAATATTATTTGCCAATTTTCATAGATAGTACAAAAATGTAGTACAAGGCCAAACCAAGTACACCTAGGTATGAAATTTTGATTGAGAAATAATTAAACAATAATAAACCCATTTACCCTTGAATCAAGTCTACTAAAATGCCTACATAAATATTTTTCCCACTTATACACAACTTTGACAAAATGCACACCAAAACACAATTTTGCATGTTGAAGGAAATCCGAAGTAGAAAGTTTTAAGGTTCAAATTAAAAATATGAAATTGCATAAATGTGGATAGTTAGAAAATACACTCTAATTTGAATATCTCAAATTGGTTAAGAAATGAAGCTTGGATGCGCATTTTAGTGAAGCAAGACAATTTTGGCTAGCTTCACTAAAATGCATGCCCACCCTTCATTACAAGGCTAAATTGAATGATTCAACTTGGAGATTATTTGTTTACTCATTAAAAACCTTAATTAAAATCAATATTTTTAATTTGACACATTATAATTTATGTTGTGGGAAAATACTCCGAATCTGTTTTGTTTCATAAGGTAAAAATCAAGGTTGAGTGCCCTAAAGAAATGCACAACAGGACCTGTAGCTAATGGAAAATGGAATCATGAACATTCCACCTAAAGCTACCAATATTTTGTGTAACCTCTGTTTCTCAGTTGTCTAAAATAAATCTTCTCTGGTGAAATCCAAGTCTGCCAAAATAACACTTGATACTATTTGCAAATTTTCATAGTCAATACAAAAATGCACTCAAGGGCCAAACCAAGTACACCCAAGTATGAAATTTGGACTAAGACATAGTTACATAATAAGTAACCTATGTACCCTTGCATTAGGTTTTCCAAAATGCATACATACCTATTTTTCCCAATTATACACAACTTTGACAAAATACATGCCAAAGCAAAATTTTGCATGATGAATGCAATCTGAAGAAGAAAATTTTATGTCCGAAGTTAAAAATATTAAAATCTATAAATTTAGAGAATTACAAAACACATACTCTCCAATTTGAATCACTCAATTTGGCCAAGAAATGAAGCATGTGCATGCATTTTGGTGAAGTAAGACCATTTTGACTAGCTTCATCGATCATGCCCATCCTTTATTACAAATCCAAATTGAATGATTCAACTGAGAGTGTGTGTGTTTACTCATTACAAAACTTACTACAATTCAATATTTTTAATTGACATGTAAAAATTTATGTTGTACAACAATACTCCAAATTTGATTTTTTCATAGGGTAAAAGTCAAGGCTGAGTGCCTTAAAGAAATACACACAAGGACTTGTAGCTAATGGTAAATGAAATCATAAACATTTCAAATTGGAACTACCAATGTTTTATACAACATCTCATACTTAATTGTCTAAATTAATCTTCTACAATGAAAATCCAAGTCTCCCAAAATATCAATTGATCCTATTTACCAATTTTCATAGTTAGTATAAAAATGCACTCCATGGCCAAACCAAGTACACGATAGGTATGAAATTTGGATTGAGACATAATTACATAATATTGGACCCATGTACCCTTGCATTAGGTCTACCAAAATGCTTACATATCTAGTTTTTCCACTTATACACAACTTTGAAAAATACATGCCAAAAAAAATTAAATTTGAAGATTTTTTTTAAGGATCAAATTAAAAATATTAAAATTAATAAAAGTGGAGAATTATGAAATACACACTGTCCAACTTGAATCACTCAAATTGGCCAAGAAATGAATCCTAGGTGTGCATTTTAGTGAAGCAAGGCAATTTTGGCTAGTTTCACTCAAATGCATGCCCAACCTTCTTTGCAGGGCCAAATTGAATGATTCAACTTGGAGAGTATGTATTTACTCATTACAAATCTTGTTATACTTCCATAGTTTTAAGTTGACACATAAAAATTTATGCTATGCAAAAATAATTCAAATTTGGATTTTTTCATAAGGTAAAAGTTAGGGTTGAGTGCCTCAAAGAAATGTTAGCTTCTCCATGAGCTAAAGTGAGCGTGCCTATTTGTGAGGACAAATAATGTAGACTTAGTTGAATGTTGAATTAAATTTGCTTATTGAGGATATCCATGAGTTGTAGACCAACGTGGAGAAATGGGTCAATATCTATTATTTTACAACATTAATATGCAAATCAAGCTCTTTCTTTGAGCAATATTATATTAATCTATACAAATATTGTAAAAAAAAAAGATATTACTCTGAATAAATTTCTATTAAAGGTCATGACCATTAATGTTTATAATTTTTTTTTAGTAAATCCATCCTTTTGAAAGAGGTTGTAATAATTGCCTATATAGAAAACAAGCACACTAAAATAAGTAATATATACTTTAACAAATGAGGAGAGGCTTAATCATCCTCATCCTCTTTTTCTTTTCTTGAAGAAGAGTCATTTTTGTCGTTGTCTAGATGGATTGCCTCATTTATTTTAGCTTCATTAGGAGACACATATTTTTAAGAGAAAAAATTGGGAGAATTAGGTCTATTGTCTTTTAGGATAATGACTTTAGAGTCTATTGTATACTTCTTCTTCTTTCTCATTTTTGGAGGAGTCTTCTATTCATTTTCCCTCCTCTTTGGAGGAGTCTTTCTTAGATGACATAGTTATGTAACTAATAATAATGATAAAAACATATCAGTACATCAAAAAGTTAGTTCATTCAACCAGAAAATTGTTAAATTGGAAATAAAAACGATGAAAAAACTTGTGAAAAACAAACATAACAAAATGTTTAAAAAATACTATAGTGACTGACAAGTGATCTAGGGGATCAAAATATGCTAAAAAATTAAACTTCTAGAATTTCTTCAAAATAGACTCGTGCGTAGGCCTCGTCCTCACGATTCCAATGCAATTTGAACGGGTTCAAATGGACATCGTATGCGAGAGATATCACATTCTGTCCATTTCCTCAAACATGAAAAAAATATATTGATTGTATGGTCCGTACAGTTTGACGTGGCAGGGCCATATTGCTGACTTGGTAGGGACGTACTGGTGATGTGGTAGGTCCGTACTAGTGACGTGGAAAGGTGTTGACTTGGCACATGCAGTGGACCTATCTGACTTTGACACATGGCGATGTGATGGACCAATGGTATGGTGCCACGTGGCCCAGACATGGGCTGCCACATGGCACCCCTCTCTGGTATTAAGTTTTGGGTTGGAGTCCACTAGGGTCGAACCCATGACCTCCGGGGAAAGTGGCAACGTGTTGGCGCAAGACGGGCTACCAACTCACGTGCCATGTAGTTCTTAACCCTATACCATTCCATTATTATTTAAGTTGAATTTAAGGTTTGGTTAGGCAGAGTCCGGGTCGAGGCTTAGCCCCAACCCTTGGTCTTTCCACTTACCACATTACCATAGCACGAGACTTAGCGCAGGGTTTCAATAACTCTATCCAATGGTTTTCACATTGCGGGATCAATGGTTAGTCAACACACAACGAATCCGGTTTTAACGCTTAGGACGTGGCCATATGGGGGGAATACGCCTAAAATCTCCGCCCCAAAAGGTGTTGGATGCCTAACGATGTGCCAAATTCACCCAATTTGCGGGATGCATGTGGAAACTGGGTTTAGGCATGGGAAACACCCATAATCTAGGTTCAATTCACACAGGTGCGTTTTGGAGGAGCAGAGACAACAAAGAATTGGGAGAAACTTCCAGGAAGTGATTCCAACTTAGTTTTTGGCCAAACCAGGTGCAGGAGGAGCCCAACTAGGGGTTTTTGGATGTTCTAGAGCCATTGAAGCCATCTATTCTGCATTCGGAGCATTGTAAAGCACTGATTTTGACACTTTGAGCATTAATGAAAATGATCCATTGGAAGTTGGACCAGGAGATGTAGCCAAATAGAGGGGTGAACTCCTTTATCATGTTGTTGTGTTAATGTGTTTATTTTGATGGTTGTTTATGACTGTTCATGCTTCTCATGATTAATTAAAAAATCATTAAGTTTTATGTGTTTTTAACTTGATCATATTACCCAAGCACATACAAACTTCACTTGCAATTTTAAAGAGACTCAAGCCTTTTCATTTCCAAGATCAAGTTGGTAGCAGAGGATAGGTTTTTGAAGGTTTGATTGTTTGCAAGTGTTTTGTTTTCTGATGCTTACAAGGTTGAAGCTCACAAGAGGAGAAGGTCAACTTGTAGAGCCAAGTTCTCAAATTTCAATAAGGAGAACTACATAATCACCTCAAGCTTCAAGAAGATATTCACCAAGTATGGCTCATGAGGAGAGTCATGAAACTCTTACTTCATAGGATGAAAATTTTAGTAAAGATTTCTATGACATGACATAAATGGTGAAATTTTTATTTGAAGAAAGAAATTCAAGGTTGCAAGGTGAAAGCTCAAATCCTCCAAAGGGAAATGAAGATAGTGGTGATGAAACTCCAAAAGGAAATGGAGGGAATGGTGATACTCAACCTCCTTCACCTCCATCTTCCACCTCTTCTACCATTTCACAACCACCTCCAAATTCTCCAAAGGAACATGTTAAAATTCCTCTACAAACTCCTTTGCTTAAGCTTGATATTAAGTTTGAATTGCCTATGTACAATGGAGAGGTAAATGTTGAGAAATTGGATAACTGGATTCGTCAGATTGAAGTGTATTGTAGGATACAAAGAATCAAAGATGATGAGACTAAGATTCAACTTGCTTCTCTTAGATTGGAAAGTGCAACACTCATTTGGTGGGAAGCCAAAACTCAAGAGGACATGAAGAAACATGGTAAAGTTTTATTCTCTTGGAATAGTTCTATTATTGCACTTAAAAGATGATTTTATCCATTAGCATACATGCATAAAACTATTATGGATTGGAAAAAATTTAGACAAGCTAAAGGGAAAAGTGTGCAAAGCTACACTCAAGAATTTAGAAGAAGAACTTTGATTTTGGGTATCGATTTATCTTCTCAAGAAACTTTACTCAAATACATTGGAGGATTGCATAGCTACTAGAGGCACACAATACTTATGTTTAACCCTACAAGTCTAGATGAAGTTTGTGTACATGAAACTCATTTCGAAGCAAGAGGGAGGAATGAACCTCAAGAGGGCAACGATAAACATTTTGTTCATGGAGATAAAGGAAAGAAGAAGTTCAAAGGAAATGGAAGAAAGAATGCTTCATTCAGGAAAGAGGGAGAAAAACTCACATGTAAACATTGTTCAAAAGATGGACATGATGAAGACAATTGTTGGAAACTTCATCCTGAAAAGAGACCCAAAAATTTCAGCCATAAGGGGAAACCAAAGACTACTGCAACCATACAACATGATTTAGGTTCTGATTCGGGTGATGAAAAAAAGATTACAGCCATGGGTTTTCAAGGTAAGTATTCTATTGCAAGTACTAGTTCTTTAAGTATTAGTAGCCTCAATGAAACTCAACATGAAAAATAAAGAATAGAGCTTTTCCATATAAGGGTTATTTCAAAGCATACCAAGATATATACTGTTTTTGATAGTAGATCTCAAGCAAACCTCATATCTAAAGACACTGTGAAGAAATTAAAATTGGAAACTACCCCACATAATAAACTGTACCCTCTAGGATGGATATGTGACAATGCCAAATTACATGTGACAAGAAGGTGTAAACTTAGATTTGCCATCACTGCTAATTTTATAGATGAGGTAGCGCTTGATGTTATTCCATTGGATATTTGTGGTATTGTGTGGAGAAGCCCATATTTATATGATAGGAGAGCCATCTTTCATCGTCATGAGTGTAAGTTTTGAACCTACGAAGTAAAGCAATGTATATAGATTCTTAAGCAACACATAAATTAATCAATGGCTCATTCACATAGTACACATAGATTTATACCGGAAACCCTCAACCGGGGAAAACCTTTCTTATATTCATTATATCAAATTTCACAATTCACCATACAATATATACAATGTTTTTAGGTATTCCGTAGATACCAAAACTACTAGAGGGATTGTCGGAAGTAGTTGTCGAACCTGACGTGCCCTCACACACACATGCAAAGAATATAAAATATACCCAACATTCTCCCACTTGTTGTTTTCTTTGCATCCGGGGGTCCACAGGGTTATATAGTCAACAATCCAAGGCAGTAATGCCCATTGTTACTCTACACCAGGAGAACTTTTCTGTGCTCATAGACTTTGTCAATAAATCTGCAACATTCTTCAAAGTGTCAACCTTTTCCAGCAACACCTTCTTTTCCTCAACCATGTCTCTCACAAAGTGATACTGAACATCAATATGCTTTGTCTTCGAATGATAAGCTGGATTCTTTGCCAGGAATATTGCACTTTGACTGTCACAATCTAATCTCACTGCTTTTTGTACCAACCCAATACCTGAACACAATATCTGTAACCATACTGCTTCCTTGCTTGCATGAGTGGCTGCCATGTATTCAACTTCTGTAGTTGAGAGTGGTACTACAACTTGTCTTTTGCTCATCCAACTGATTTCTACTCCAAATAGGTTAAACACATACCCACTTGTAGATTTTCTGTGATCCAAATCTCCATCCCAGTCTGCATCAACAAAGCCATGTATGTCCACCACTCTGTCAAATCCTGGTCTTCCTTGGTGGCACAATCCATAATTGGTAGTGCCACACAAATACCTGAAGACCCTCTTTACTGTTGTCCAATGCTCCTTCCCTGGTTTTGACATATACCTACTCAAAACTCCCACTGCATGTGCAATGTCCGGTCTAGTACAGACCATTGCATACATCAAGCTACCAACTGCACTGGCATATGGAACATGGGACATGTCCTTTTCTTATTCCTGTGTCTTGGGACACTGATTTGTAGATAACTTTACACCTATAGGAATAGGAACCTTGACCGGTTTACTTCCATGCACATTAAACCTATGCAATATCATCTTAACATATTTTCTTTGATTCAACCTGAGTTTCCTGTTTGCACAATCTCTTTTAATCTCCATTCCTAGAATGAAGTTAGCAACACCGAGATCCTTCATGTCAAATTTGGAGGATAGCTACGATTTCACCTCCTTGATAACATCCATGTTATTTCCTACCAACAACATGTCATCAACATACAACACTACATAAATGAAGTGATTAGTAACCTTCTAGGAATATACATAGTAATCAATCCTGCTTCTCACAAATCCCAATCCAAGGATGCATGTGTCAAAATTTTGGTACCACATCCTAGGTGATTGCTTCAGACCATATAGTGACTTCTTTAGCTTACAGATCAACTCTTTCTTTCCCTTTACTACAAAGCCTTCTGGCTGCTTCATGTAGATTTCTTCTTCCAGATCCCCATGTAGTAATGCTGTCTTCACATCCATCTGTTCCACTTCAAGATCAAAAGCAACAACAATAGATAAAATAAATCTAATAGAAGTTAAATTAGCAACAGGAGAAAAATCTCACCATAGTCAATTCCCTCTACCTGGGAATAACCTTTTGCTACTAACCGAGCTTTGTATTTCTCCACTTTTCCTTCTGCATTAAATTTCTTCTTAAACAACTATTTGCTACTAACATATTTTCTTCCAGCTGGAAACTCAACTATATCCCATGCCTCATTCTTATCCAAGGTATCCATATCTTCAACCATGGCCTTCTTCCAAAGTTTACTATCCTCTGAATTCACTTCTTCCTTGACAGTTCTGGGATTATCATTAGTAATAGATAAAGAAAAATTGGAACGGAAATTACGTGGACTATACCTTTCTGATTGTCTTCTTTCTCTCACTGATCTCCTCAGTACTGGGGTATGAGGTTCTTCTTCTTCTTCTGCTTCATCTTCTTCAGATGATTTAGATTTTGCATCATCCAAATCTAGCTCTGTTTTCTCAGGTTCGTCTTGCCTTGGTAGGAATTCCTGTTTGGACACATCTTTTACCTCTCTAAAAACAACATCCCAACTGTAAACAGTCTTCATAGTTTCTGGGTTCCAAAGATTACAACCTTTCACACCATCTTTATAACCAATATAGATACTTTGTTCATCTTTTTTATCCAGCTTAATCCTATTTTCCTTTGGAACATGTACATAAGCATCACAACCAAACACTCTAAGATGTTGAAGAGAGGGTTTATTTTCAGTACCTACCTCGTGTGGAGTTTTTTCACCCAATGTTGATGAAGGTAATCGATTTATCAGGTAACATGCTGTACCCACTGCCTCTGCCCATAATTCTTGTCCTAACTCGGCACTGCTGAGCATGCTCCTTGCTTTTTCCATCAGTGTACTATTCATCCTTTCTGCAACTCCATTATGTTGAGGAGTGCATGGAGTAGTATTCTGCCTTTCTATACAACACTTCTTACCTAATTATTTGAATTCATTTCCGCAGAATTCTCCACTATTATCTGTTCTCAATACCTTTATTTTCTTCTCTGTCTGATTTTCTACTAGAGCCTTAAACTCTTTGAATTTATCAAATACCTCAGATTTATTTCTAAGAAAATAAGTCCATGTGTTCCTTGAGAAATCATCTATGAATGAAACATAATACACAGTCTTACCTAGTGATGGAACATGCACATGTCCAAACACATCACTATGTATCAACTCTAAGATCCCCTTTGCTCTTGTAGCACTAGATGGGAATCTTACTCGATTCTGTTTACCATATATGCAATGTTCATAGAAATCAAAATCCAGAGTGCAATTAGACATACCTTCAACCATGCCTTTACTGTGTAGTGTTTGAAGGCCCTTTTCTCCAATATGCCCCAGTCTTTGATGCCACAACATGGTCTTCTTTTTAGGGACGATATTGGTCTTGTCTTCTTTATTTGTCTGCTCAAGGAAAACAAAACTGTTACACCCATTAGTATAAGTGATTTCCAACAACTTGTACATAGTTCCACACCGAACTCCCCTCATCAACACCATTTCTCCTTGTACCATATTGCAAGTGTTCTTTCCAAATACAATATCCACTCCTGCATCATCCAACTTGCTTACATATATTAGGCTCTTGGCAAGTTTTGGAATGTGCATAACCCCTGGGAGAGTTCTATTCCTTCCATGTTTTAGCAACAAATTAACCCTTCCACGTCCCGTGATTTTGGTTGTCGAGTCATCTCCTAGGAATACATCACCACCATTGTATTTTTCATATTCAGAGAACCACTCCCTGTGAGGAGTCATATGGTATGACACACCTGAGTTGATCAACCATACATCA
>JZKD02S2085616.1:0-14627 GCA_000966675.3 Picea glauca
TATATATATATATATATATATATATATATATATATATCTTTGTAGTGTGAAAACACTGTTGACGGGCGTTTATGACACACTGTCAATGGGAAGGACAGATCCGGTCTGGGGTTGTCTATTTAACCCAATCCGTTTGGTATGATATAACCTGATGGGTTTAATGGTTCTGTTAGCCAACTAGGGTCCTAAAGATAGAAAAAGGAAATAAATTAACTAAAGAAAAGATTCTAACAATAGACACAATAATTACAAATGTTTATCTAAGAATGTGAATATACAAATGATTATAAACAGTTTATATACAGTTTACAAGGTTTGCATGAAATCTTGTGAAAATAATTGTTTGAAAAAGTTTCTGAACAAGATCAAATATAAACAATGCTCTTTTCTAATGTTTAAAAATTTTAAACTAATAAATATTAAGCGAATACGATTGAAACAATGACACAAAAACAATCAAAGCTAATTAATGCAATCATCGTTTCATTCATATATAAACAACTCTGAATAAAAGAAAGAAATGCATCTACTAACCTCTAACTAATCAATCATAATAAACTAAGTTCCTCTCCCTGTGTTGTATGAGCTCATGTTTGTCCGTTATTAAGAGGAAACCTATGATATAGATAAATATAAATCTTCCTGAAGAAATTCAAGGAAGTATTTCATGCAAACTAGTATTTCATGCAAATTGAATTTTAGATAACAATACAAACTAGTACTTTCAAATAGATTGGCTACAAAAGCTTACGATTATGTAGCTAGTCTTATTAAAAATAAAAATAAAAATTCTGTCTATTTTATTTTTTCAACAGAATCAAATAAAAAAAAATCAAAACAACTTTTTACCCTTTCAGAGATTAGAAAAAGAAGCATCTGATAAGTCTAAATTACTGACAATGTTGAAGTTCATTGAGTTCTTAATAACCACATTACCATCCCGTTTAACCCTTTTGTTTTCCCTGTGAGCACTGGATTGAACACGTGCTTTCAATTCATCATTTTACTTCTCGAGCAAGGAGTTTCATGCTATCATTTGGTTTAACTATGCTTGGAGATAGGGAATATCCCTGTAGTATCCCTCAACCCAATCCAAACAATTTTCACAGTGAACTGGTTGTATGGTAGGTAGAGGTTGAGTCTGGTTTGCAGAGGGCACTTTCGTTTGTCCTGCAATTTTCTTTAGATCGTGTCGTATACCATAGAAGCCTTCTTGGTTATTTAAGAAAGGTGGGAGATTAGCAATGAAATCGTACTGTATAACATCAATATCGATTTTGGTTCCCAGGAACTGGTCATCTACATCTTCTTGGGAAAGAAATTTATCGATCTCATCATTGGACAAGTGATCATCCACCTCGATCACTGGGATCAATCTCAAATGATATCGTTGGCGATTTATCAAACTTTTGGATATGAGCCCGCCTGCTCTCTTGTTCACAAAATTTAAATCCAAATTACTCTATCCCTTATTTCTGTGATTTTTCTTGACAACTAGTTCGTTTAGGACAACCTGAATAGGCTCGCGAGTAGAAACAAAAGAAACCCTATCCTTTAACACATCTAAAACCTCCTCCAATGACTTTCTATGCATGAAATCACATCGTGGAATTTTTCCCAATGGGTTTCGAATAGCAACAGAGGTCCGATTTGTGGTCACACAATCTTCTTGTGGATCAACGCATAGGTTTTCGACAACAAGGTTAGATATACAGGGGCTGGGGTTTTTATTGAGATGGAGAGGTGATTCTAATGCATTCTCGGGTATGGTAAAATCATTTTGAAACAATAAATCTTCCCAATTATCCCCAGTCTTGGATAGATGCGAAAAAACAAGAATTCAAATAAGACCATGGCGAAAAAGGCTTGATAGTGGGTTTACCTTCTGTCTCTGATAATTCTTAGACATTTTCTGCAGACTCATAAACAGATAGAAAGGTATATTTAACTTGAAACCTAGAAAAACCATCAACATGCGGATGTGATACAAGAAAACCAAGCCATATCTACCTTCACAAGTTATGAATTGCTTAATAATTAGGAGCAGGACGTGTCATTGGGGTTTGAAGAGAGTAATCAGTGTACCTTTTGGGAAACATTTTGATTTCTTAGAGATCATGAGAAAATTCCAGGGCACGCATTCGATTTTGGCATTTTTGAACCATCGTTCTCCCTCCTGGGATAGTCCTATAGCTTCTGTGATGGAAACCTTTGTCACTTCTAGTTGCAGATCCCCTATCTTAGCCCTAGTGCCATCAAACGTCTGGGCGAAATCTTGGGCCACAAGGAGATTGAAACCCTCGAATTGTCTGATGAAAAAATCCCAACCTTGTGCCACAATGTGGTCTATGGCATCGTTATGAGAGAGGAGGTATTTTGAGCCATTGGGTTCAATTCTTACCATGGGTGCCATGGGTACTATCACATAAACACAACAAGGGCAGCAAGAGGAATGTTTTGTTTTCCAACACACAAACAACAGTAAGAGGTCTACATAATCAGGGGGAAACCGATGCCTAAGGGTTCAAGAGGCTACCATAACAAACAATTTGAGCTTTGAGTGGGTAAGAACTAGAGGACGCGCATGATAGTAAACCATGCTGCAAAATGAACACTAAACTCAAAACACCACTACTTACCTCCTCAAACCATGAATGCAAGCATGTTTTATGCAATACAAAAAGGGTGATGTGGAATGTAAGTACGTTAGTCCTGTACCAGGGTGATAATATTGTGATAGGACTGGTAAGAGAAAGATTCATATTTCAAATTTAACCCCAAGTTATGCAAGCTGTGTAATCAAATGTAAAACCATATAATCAACAATAAAAATGATTAACTCATATCTCCCAAAGTGGATAAATCAAATGGATCAACAAATGAAGAAGATAAACTTATAAACTTCAAGGTTTATAAATATCTATATGCCCTTTAAGTGTAATCCCATTAGCAATAGAAACCAAAAAATCACAAACTGTATGATGATTACTCAGGCCAAATTTTGTTCTAATTTCATGCTTTTAGTCATGAAATTAAAAAAAAACAAATGATAGATTAAAAATGAAAAACTCTTATACTTAGCTAGGCCAATGAATCTTCTCAAAGCCAAAAGACAAAAAAGTTTGTAAGGAGAAGGAGGCAACTGCAGAAAAATTTATCCCTTGGCAACAACATTTTATCATGATAGAATTTGACAAGAGTTGTTGGCTGCCAACAATGGCGACACGCTGGGAGAATCAATTATCTATGCATCATTAAAACTTCATATCAGGGGAACATATGACCCAACAATAATTTTTAGAAACAATTAAAAGACAAATCAAGCATTTTGACAATAACTCAGAAAAATAACACAATCATAGTATTGGATGAAGTTCTGTCCAAAAATTGTAATATGGCATCTCATTTTGATCATAAGGGCGACGATGTTTATACAAATAGCTCCAATACCGTTGATAGGGCCACTGCTTCCATCAGGCGTCCATAGCCTCGACAGGGATGTCATTTAACCCACTCTAGTACTTCTATCCCATCCAAGAGTTTGTCCATTTATGATAAAAGCATATTGCCACCTGATCAATTTAAAAAACATACCAGAGGATCTTCGAGACCTGAAATTGCTTCGCTGCTAGCATGCCTATTCAGTACCTCGATGAAGTTGTCTTGGTATCATGTGTGCATTTACCCGCTTCCAGCAGACCTGTTCAATGTCTCAACGAGTTTACACACAATTCCCACACATTACAATGCTTCCAACTCTCTAAAAATTGTTTATAGAATTTTTCGAGACTTCATGATATTAAGAGAGCGGGGTGATACTGAAGATTTCACAGTCTGGTAATGAAAGGATTGATCTTTTAAGAATTATCTTCCTGTTCTGATGACTTTCATCATAATTTGGGCATTTAGATTTCAGTTAAGAAATCATCTCTGGGATGGGGAAGCACTATGAGTTGTTCTCATTAAAATAGGGATGGCGTTAGAAGTTTTTTTTTTAAGGATAATCGTGTTTATCTGTGATTTTAATGAGAAACTAGGAACAATAACTGGACAAAAATCACTTCCACTGATATGAGTTTAGCACTTACTGTTATGGTGTTTGAACTGTTATCAACTGCTTCTAATGAACAAAAAATACGATTTCAGTAATGAATGGTGGTCCATAAATAATCATCTAGAAAATAAATCAAAATCAAACAAAATGAAAAGAACCAAAATAAAAAATAGAAAAGAAAATTAAAAATATTTACAGAAGGGTGGATTTGAAATCATCAAGAGAAATATCTCTTGAGATCCTGACCATTCACTAGGAAAGTGTCTGACTATCCCTCCAAGTTATGGAGATGAAAAGAACTAGGACCCTATTTTTGAAAAATTACGAACGGTCCCATCCACAGGTTTTGGAACTTCGT
Organism: Picea glauca; assembly: GCA_000966675.3. NCBI lineage: Eukaryota > Viridiplantae > Streptophyta > Pinopsida > Pinales > Pinaceae > Picea > Picea glauca. The sequence goes on from JZKD02S2085616.1 coordinate 4,413, forward strand.
ATGTTCTCCTTTACCCTCGTGCGCTTTGTCCCATTTGAGAACCAAATCCCCAACATCAAAATTCCTTTCAGAGGATGAACTTGTATCGAACCAGCTCTTCAAAATTTGCTGGTGCTGGTCAAGTTTTTGTTTTTCTTGTGTTCTTACCTCTTCTAATTTTAATAAAGCATTTATCCAGTTTTCTAGAGGACACTCCTCTTCTTGAAATTTCTGCGATAATTGCAGAGAAGTAAGCAAGACATGTGGGAGGAGGATGGATACTCTTCCGTAAATGAGGAAGAAAGGAGAATTACCAATGGAGGCTTTTGGAGTTACCCTATCAACCCAAAGTGCTTTGTACAGTGCATTGTGCCAATTCTTGTGGTTTTTCGACAATGTCCTTTTTATAATTTTGATTAGATTCTTATTTGTCAGCTCGGCTAGAACGTTCCCTTGAGGGTAATAGATGGTAGAGTAATTTAGTTTAATCCCTTTTTCCAGAGCGAAAAAATTCATATCTAGGGAAGAAAAATAAGAATCATTGTAAAAAACGAGACATTCAGGAATTTCGAATTGAGTGATAATATGAGAGTTTAGAAACGGCACTACCTGATTTGTATTGACCACTTTTAACGATAAAGCTTCATACCATCTCGTGAAATAGTCTATTGCTGTGATAATGTATTTGTATTGCTGCGAGGAAGGGGGATTGATCGGTCCTATAATATCTAGGCCCCACTACTGAAAAGGTGTGTCTATAGTAACAAGTTGTAAAGGAAAAACTATTTTTTTCACCCGCCCTGCAACCTTTTGGAAAATTATACATTCGCGGGACAAAGTATGAGCATATTTAAACAAGGTCGGACAATAGTAGCCAGTACTTTATGAGCAATGGTATCTCCACCAAAATGACCACTGACATCACCGAAATGAAGTTCAACCAACACCCTTTCAGATTCCTCTTTTTCTAAACAACGCAGAAAAACACCATCAAAATGATTTCGAAATAATATATCATTGATTAGTTGGAAAGATGCAGATTTAAGCCTTAGTTCTCTTATGTTTTTGGGACCGAGATTACAAGGAGCAGTTCCATGCAACAATAAAATCTGATATTCTCATACCATGAATTGGGTGTAGTTTGTGCACAACTGATCTGTCTTTCGTTATGCTGATTTACAGTTGATGTATTTATTTGACTTTATAATTCCTCAACTAATTCAACCACCAGTTTACAAAGGCCTTGACCTATAAAAATTTGAGCAGGGGTTATTTCAATATCATACTCCTGGAGTGATGTCATCCAATTTTCCCTTTTCTCACCCAACTCTTTTTTCACTAACAAATTTCTTACAGTGGGGTAAGGAACAACAACTTTGGTCCTGGATTTCAACAGGTAAGACCTGAAGTGTTTAACTGATTTAAAAACAAAACATGCCTACTGATCTACCGTGGGGTAATTAAGTTCCTCTCCTTTAAAAGCAGAGCTCATGAAATAAATGGGTATCTTGTTGCTTTCAAAATTTTTCTCTGTAAGAACAACAACATAGGATCTGTCAGATGCAAAAGTGTATAGAGTAAAATCTTGAGAAAAATCGGGGCTCATCAAGGAAGGTGCTTCTATTATGGATTTTCTAATAGAGTTGAAAGCTTGATTTTCTTGTGATCCCCATTTGTACTGGACATCCTTATTTATTAGATTTTTTAGAGGTCTGATCATCTCCGAAAAGCTTGGAACAAATCGTCTGACAAAATTAATTTTTCCCAAAAAAGATTGCATGGTCTTTTTGGAAGAAGGTGGGGGAAGGTTGGCAATGGCTTGGGTTCTCTCAAGATCAATTGTCATTCCTTCTTTAGAAACTATAAACCCGATAAATTTACCTTATTCTATTGCAAAGACCGATTTTTTAGGATTGAGGGAAATGCCGAACTTGCGACATCGTTCTAACACAAACCTAATATGAGACAGGTGATCTCTCTTGTTTTTAGAAAATATAGTGACATTGTCTAAATAGACCACGACCGACTGATTAATAAGGCCTCAAAAATCAATGTTCATTTCCCTATGGAAGGTGGCACTAACATTTATCAATCTGAAAGGCATTTTCCTGTAGGCGTAGGTGCCCCACGGGGTGAGAAAGGTGATTTTAAGTTGGTCTGATGGAGACATGAGTACTTGATTGTATCCTGAGAAACTATCTAATAAAGATAGTCTTTCAGAACTAGATACTTTTTGAAGAATTTGTTCCATTGGAGGAACATGGTAGTTGTCTTTATTAGAGGCTTGGTTTAAATTTCGAAAATCGACACAAAGTGGAATTTCTCCACTCTTCTTCCTTACAGGGACAAAGTTAGATACCCATTGGGTGTGTCGTACTGGAAAGATGATCTTGTTAATGGTAATTTATTAAGTTCCTTTTTTACGGTAGGTTCTAGTTTAGGATGCATTTTCCTCAACTTTTGTTGAAACGATTGGGTTTGGGGTTTCATAGGAATTACATGTTGTATGATGTTTGGGTTGAAAGTTTTTAGATCATTGTACATCCAAGCAAATACATCTTTAAATTCTTTGAATAGTTTTATAAAAGATGATTTTTCCTGTTCGGAAAACCCTTTTCTTTAATTGATATTTTGAGGATGATCTTGTGTTCCTAAATTGGCAGTTTCGTACAACAAAGAGGAACTGTTCATTTTGCAATTTACTACCCCTCTAAACTTGTTATGTAGGTCATAAATTTTTTCTAATCTAATAATATATTTGGGGATAGAGTTTACCAGCTCTGACGATGATTCTATAGATCGAGGATCAGATATTACTATGAAGTCTCAAAGATTTTCATCATGAGTGCTTTCATCGATAACCGCATCTTGGAAGGTGTCTTCCATATGAAGAAAATTGATGATCTGCTGATCATCATCAAATACTCTCCAGTTTGTGATGTTGTTCAGAATCTATGGCCTGAATAACAGTTCGACTGAAAATGCGTTAGGAGAAAGACCTTTAGTAGGCAACAATTTAGAAGCAACATTGGCTAGTAGATCAACTTCTAAATTACTCGTCCTGGGACTGGAATTTATATTAAATGCTAGAAATTTGTGCATTAAGCCCCATACCTCGGTTTGGTAATTCTTCAGATGCGGTGACAAACAATGTATTGCATTCCTTTTACCTATTTGACTACGATTTCTGAATAACCAAATGCTACCAAATTTTGCACGTTCATGTCCAGTGCCTTCCTTAGTCCCTACATAAGTGCTTTGTACTTTGCTGTATTGTTAGTACATTCAAACTCTAATAGACAAGCAATAATTTTTTTATTACCCATGGGATCGATAAGCACACAACTAGTGCCTGCCCCTTCCCGGGATTTGGATCCATCAAAATATAAGGACCAGATTTGTGTGTCATTAGTAATATTTGGTGTACTTGGCAAAGCTGGTGATTGAGTATAGGCTGTTACTTCAGATTGTTGTTCTAGGTTAGTGATAGCGGAAATTTCAGTCATAAAGTTATCGAAAAAAGTATTCATTCCCTGGGTTTCAATCAAATTTGTAGTAGTAACAAAAGGCTCATTTGGGTCGTTTAAATCTGTCACAATGTACTTGAGATAACGTTCTTTGTTTATTCTTATTTTGTTGGACTGTCCATTTTCTGATAGCCACATATGAGACCATTCTGTAGCAAAATAGCCATGTAATTGTTCTGACCAATCTCTACTAAAAAACAAACCATAAACTTCAGGAATGTCAACAAAAATAATATCGATTACTTGACGAACCTTGGGATTGGACGATAATCTAATCAACACGTTTTTTAGTTCACCAATGACTTTGACATTAGTCCGATCTAACTGAATGATCTTTAAATCATAAGGTTTTACTTCAGCGTTAATTTTATGGCACACAGACAGAGACATTACATTTGATGAGGCGTCAGAATCAACCATACAGTTATGTAAATTCCTATAATTTTTTTTGAAAGTTAATAAAAAGGGAGGCACATTTTTCTGTGCAGAAACAACATAATTTTGTTGATTTTTTATGGATGTTTCTGAAACAATTTTATCTAAGTTTCGTACGGTTTTTTTTGATATATCCCTTTTATCCTGATTTTCGGATGGCTTTTTATTTAAGTCAATTTCTATTGATTTCTTGCTGATAAGGTCATTCTTTTTATGATTTTTAGCAATGCTTTGGAGCATTTTCTGTAGGATAAGTGGAAATTTCAGCAATTCAAAAACTGAAATATTTGCCCTTAATTTTTTAATGTATTCAACTAAATCATACTCTAAAACTGGGGCAACATAGTTTTGTCTAGTTTCAGTTTGCTTTGGCTGTTTCAAACCCACATTTTTACTTTTTCAGGTGGAGACTTGTTTTGTGTTTTACTTCTAGTGTTGTAGGGGTGGACAGTTTTGAAATTTGCTTGAAAAATGATGTCCGACAAGTTCCCGAAAGCGGGAGGAGATGAGTCTTCCTCTTCTGGTGTCTCTTCCTCACCTGTATCATCATGATTTTCAAGAGGAGCGGAAACAAAATTGTCACGTGCTTCCAAAATTGTTTGTAAAGCATACTGTAAACCTTCGAAGTTTAAACCTTCGGTGGTCAGGTTTGGCCAGTTTGAAGGAAAAGGTTTTCTGAAAGGTGGTCTGAAACCTCCTTTACTCATGGATGCCTCCTCAACGGATCTTTTCAAGTCTACGACCTGATTGGATAATTTTTGGAAAACCTTCTGCAAACTCTCCAGGTCTAAATTGTCTTCTTGATTTTTGGTTTGAGGAGGCCTAGTGAGAATTTCTATTTTCTTTTTAGAGGATGAAGCAGTTTCAGCCTCACTACTTATATTATCTTTTAAGCTCAAAATGTCTTTCTCAATCTGCCTTGCCTCCTCAAAAGCTTCTAATAACATGTTCTTTTTGGACCTTTTAACCCATATGGCTATCTTTTTATGCAGGGCCTTAGTATAATATGCAACAGTCAAGTTTTCTGCAGGCATCGAATCTACTGGGATTTTGTTTTTAAGTGTTAGGAATCTCTGGTTAAAGTATTTAACTTTTTCTTTAGGTTTCATCTTTAAACTAGAGAGTTCCATTACCAAGACTTCCAGAGATTTATCATCTCCGATTTTTTCTAGAAAACAAGTTTCAAACTTGTCCCAAGAGACAATGGTATGAGGTTGCTGTGCAAAATACCAAGTTGAGGCATTTCCCTCAAAAGTATAAGGGAATAGTTTGTACATGACATCTTCATGTTTGACACTCCAGAGTCTAACGACCAACATAAATTTCTTGATGTGATCCTCAGCTGATTGCTTTGAATTTGGATTGAATTTGGGCAGTCATTTCTTCGGATGTTTGGGAAATGGGTGTTGGGGTCCAGGTACTTCCATGACATCTTGATTGAGCCAAGGTCTGGTGGGATTATTTTGGTTTTCCATAGGAGTCGATGGATTCAAAGATTGAGATGGTTCAGATGAAGAACTACCTTCGTCTGAGGATTCACCTTCTGAAGAAGGTGGAGAAGAACTAGGTGGGGATGGTGGGATACCAGATCCTCCAACACCAAGGATAAGCACTTTAGCAGGGTTGGTATTATTACCACCTAAAGGGTTTCTAGGCAGACCAGTGTCTTGAGGTTGTTGTTAAATATTTGTAAAATCAAGGGGTTGATTAAGTTGTCTACCAGGTTGTCTAATACGGGATAAAGAACTTTGAGTTCTTATGAGTGACTGGCGGGCAATTTCTTGGACATCAATCCCTTGAGGAACTAGTGTCACTAGTTCGAAGGGAATGTCAGGGGTTCTCCTGTCGTAACGCAGAGTGTTTGAGCGACTCTGCGTTACGACAGGAGAACGATTATTTGGGGGAGTCTTGTGACCTCCATGTGCCATCAATTAATTTCAGTCCCTCCTTCTAGCGTCGTTTGTTGACGGGCATTTATGACACACCTTCAACGGGAAGGATAGATCCGGTCTGGGGTTGTTTATTTAACCCAAGCCATTTGGTATGATCTAACCTGATGGGATTAATGTCTCCATTAGCCAACTAGGGTCCTAAAGACAGCAAAAGGAAATAAACCAACTAAAGAAAAGATTCTAACAATCGACACAATAATTACAAATGTTTATCTAAGAATGTGAATACAAATGATTATAAACAGTTTAAAAGGTTTGCATGAAATCTTGCGAAAATAATTGTTTGAAAAAGTTTCTGAACAAGATCAAATATAAACAATTATCTTTTATAATGTTTAAAAAGATTAAACTAATAAATATTAAGCGAATACGATTGAAACAATGAGACAAAAACAATCAAGGATAATTAATGCAATCATCGTTTCATTCATATATAAACAACTCCGAATAAAAGAAAACAATACATCTACTAACCTGTAACTGATCAATCATAATAAACTAAGTTCCTCTTCCTGTGTTGTATGAGCTCCTGTTTGTCCTATATTAAGAGGAAACCTAAGACAGAGACAAGTATAAATATTCCTAAAGAAATTCAAGGAAGTATTACACGCATTTGGAGTGAATTTAAAACAACAAGAAAATAACCAATTAATATCCTATGATCTCAAGATAATCAATAGCAGAGGAAGAAAGAAATATTAATCCTGGACATTGATGTTATCAATCATTTAATATCAGAAGTAAACTCAAAACAACTAAATAATTGATTGATCACAAGGTACAAACTAGATCAAAAGATCATGTACATCATTTAAATATTTAATGATATGAAACATCATATGATGACAAGACTAAAGCTAAACCAACAATAATAACATCTCATAACATATAAGTAATAGGAGAATATAATGAGACAAGCATTTCACAATTCACACATGACTAAAGCCAACAACAAATTGTTTTCCCATATCACTTCCTCAATCATATGTCCATCATGTAATCCAGAAAAAGTTGGTTTTAACACTAAACAACAATTACTATTTAAACAAGTCTTGGATCAATAACCTCTTATCATACAAGATAGAGGATGATCCCTGAAAATAAGTTTTCTTTACAAAAATAGAATAACCAAAGAACACTCCTGTAGGAGTCCTTATATCAAAAATGAGAAATTAATAAGCTATGGAGCGCATCAATCCATGATTTCTTCTCCTTGAAAATAGCACCATAAACTGTTGTTTTCCTGAAAATGATGAAACACAATCGAATTTTAGATAACAATACAAACTAATACTTTCAAATAGACTGGCTACAGAGTCTTACGATTCTGTAGTTAGTCTTAAAAATAAAAATAAAAAAATAATCTATCTATTTTATTTTTCCAACAGAATCAAATAAAAAAAAATCAAAACAACTTTTTACCCTTTCAGAGATTAGACAAAGAAGCATCTGATAAGTCTGAATTAATGACAACGTTGAAGTTCATTGAGTTCTTAATAACCACATTACCAGCCCGTTTAACCCTTTTGTTTTCCCTGTGAGCACTGGATTGAACATGTTCTGTCAATTCATCATTTTCCTTCTCGAGCAAGGAGTTTCGTGCTATCATTTGGTTTAACTATGCATGGAGATAGGGAATATTCCTGTAGTATCTCTCAAACCAATCCATACAATTTTCATAGCGAACTGGTTGTATGGTAGGTAGAGGTTGAGTCTATTTTGCAGAGGGAACTTTGGTTTGTCCTGGAATTTTCTTCAGATTGTGCCGTATACCAGAGAATCCTTCTTGGTTCTTTAAGAAAGGTGGGAGATTAGCAACGAAATCATATCGTATAGCATCAATATTGATTCCGGTTCCTAGGAACTGGTCGTCTACATCTTCTCGGGCAATAAATTTATCGATCTCATCATCGGACAAGTGATCATCGACCTCGATCACTGGTATCGAGCTCAGATGATCTCGCTGACAATTTCTCAAACTTCTGGATATGAGCCTGCTTGGTCTCTTGTTCACAAAATTTAAATCCAAATTACTCTGTCCCTTATGTCTCAGATTTTTCTTGACAACTGATTCGTTTGGGATAACCCAAATAAGATCACGAGTAGAAACAGAATAAACCCTATCCTTTAACACATATAAAACCTCGTCCAATGATTTTCTGGGCATGAAATCACATCGTGGATTTTTGCCCAATGGGTTCCGAATAAAAACAGAGGTTCGATCTGTGGTCGCATGGTTTTCTTGTGGATCAACACATAGGTTTTCGACAGGAGGGTTAGATATACATGGGTTGGGGTTTTTATTGAGATCGAGAGGCGATTCTACTGCATTCTCGGGTAGGGTAAAATCATTTCAAAACAAGAAATCTTCCCAAGTATCCCCAGTCTTGGATAGATGTGACAACACAAGAATTCGAATAAGACCATGGTGAAAAATACTTGATAGTGGGTTTACCTTCTGTCTCTGATAAAGCTTAGACATTTTCTGCAGACTCATAAACAGATAGAAAAACATATTTAACTTGAAACCATAAAAACCATCAACATGCAGACATGATACAAGAAAACCAAGCCATATCTACCTTCACAAGTTATGAATTTCTTAAGAATTAGGAGTAGGCCATGCCATTGGGGTTTGAAGAGAGTAATCAATGTACCATTTTGGAAAACATTTTGATTTCTTAGAGACCATGAGAAAATTCCATGGAACGCATTCGATTTTGGCATTTTTGATCCATCGTTCTCCCTCCTGGGATAGTCCTGTAGCTTCTACGATGGAAACCTCTGTCACTTCTAGCTGCAGATTCCCTATCTTAGCCCTAGTTCCATCAAACATCTGGGAAAAATCCTAGGCCACATCGAGATTGAAACCCTCAAACTGTCTAATGAAAACATCCCAGTTTTGTGCCACAATGTGGTGTATGGAATCGTCATGAGAGAGGAGGGATTTTGAGCCATTGGGTTCAATTCTTACCACGGGCGCCATGGGTACTATCACATAAATAAAAAAGGGAAGTGAGAGGCAGGTTGTGTTTTCCAACACACAAACACTAGTAAGAGGTCTTCACAATCAGGGGGAAATTGATGCCTAAGGTTTCGGGAGGCTACCATAACTGACAATTTGATCTTTGAGTGGGTAAGAACCCGAGGACACGCAGGATAGTAAACCATGCTGTGAAATGAACACTAAACTCAAAACACCACTACTTACCTCCTCGAACCATGAATGCTATCATGTTTTACATAGTACAAAAAGGGTGATGTGGAATGTAAGTACGTTAGTCCTGTACCAGGGTTATAATATTGTGATAGGACTGGTAAGAGAAAGATTCATATTTCAAATTTAACCCAAAGTTATGCGAGTTGCGCAGTCAAATGTAAAACCATATAATCAACAATAAAAATGATTAAGTCATATCTCCCAAAGTGGATAAATCAAATGGATCAACAAATGAAGAAGATAGACATATAAAATTCAAGGTTTATAAAAATATAGATTCCATTTAAGTGTAATCCCATTAGCAACATAAACCAAAAAATCACAAACTGTATGATGATTACTTAAGACAATTTTTTTTCTAATTTCATGCTTTCAGTCATGAAACTAAACAAAACAAACGTTAGATTAAAAAATACAAACTCTTATACTCAACTAGGCCAATGAATCTTCTCAAAGCCAAAAGATAGAAAAGTTTGTAAGGAGAAGGAGGTAGCTACAGAAAAATTTATCCCTTGGCGACTACATTTTATCATGATAAAGTTTGACAAGAGTTGTTGGCTGCCAACAAACACTCAACTAGTTTTTTTCCTTTTGAGTTTTAATCATACCTTTCATTTTCTACTCTACAACGTTGTAATTCCACTTTCAAAATTATCATAGTCTTTGCAATATCTAGAGTCTCTTGATTTTTATTTCCATTAGACCCAGTCTTTACATTTATGACTTGTGGATTTTCATCCATAACATTTGCTTCAAAATAATAAGCATCTTGGGCATTCTCCATGATTACAATTTCTCATCCCAACCAATACTAAGCCATGTTCCTTTAATTATCTTGATAAGTCAAAAGTTTTTTTTTTGGTAAAAATTGAGTAGTAAGATTTCTTCACCTCTTAAAGACCTCTACAATGCCTACAAATTTTCTGCATTCTAATATCAGAGTTATAAGTTATAGGCCTTATAATATCACTTTGTATTATGTCTTTTACACTCTTGCGATAGCTTTCAAACCCGATCGAAATCAAAGAATCATGCACAATAAAAATTCTATAAGACAAAACCAATAAACAACAAATTATCAACATGGTAATTCTATGTAACA
>JZKD02S2085616.1:14677-26068 GCA_000966675.3 Picea glauca
TTTCCCCTAGTTTGTAAAAATAACTATACTGGCCAAGAACTGTGGCAAACCCAAAAATGTGAATGTGTGATGTGAATGGACCTTGTGAAAAAGGTCGATGAATGTGAATAATATTGTGAATATATGTTGCAGGATTGCTGAGAGGGGATATGCTAAAAAAGAGACCATGATGGTTGAAGAAAGGTGGTGGAAGGCACCTGGAAAGGTGGCGTTAACTTCCACCGAAACCAATACCGTATTTGGACTTCACTGGCCCAGAGAACCAAGAGCATCTCGTTGGCCCTGAATTAAATGACTCACCAGGATTGGTAGGTAGATGGCTCCTCATGAGTAATGAGGGATTGGGGGGGGGGGGGGGGTGAACCGCCCATCCAGAGAGCCATCAGGCCTGACCAGTGTGAGGGAAATCACGCCACACGCAACCTCACAAGAGGAAAAAGGTGTGAGGGAGAAGCGAAGGGGGAAGAAGCGAGGGAAGGAAGAAAGAGGACTCTGGAAAAACACAGAGTGAGTGATAGCGGAGAAGAAGGAGAGTAACCTTTGCTCTCGGTCACTGGCAAACCGAGATGCAGTCTCACAGCATCATGGTCTCAGCTCGGGGGTGGCTAGTGGTAAATCCATTGGGAGTCACTGAGCCTACGGTTGGGTTGAAACGAGCACCCCTCCTAGCAGTTGCAATCACATCTGGTGTTATTTTTGATAAGTGTTTTTACATCTTGCATCTTGAAATTTATATGCTGACATGTATGCTCATAGTCTGTGCAGTTTTATGAATGGTTTGCGTATAAGACTGCCAGTGTAGTGTCTTGATTTAGAAATGGTGGTTGCACGCTTATAACGGAAAGACCACGTATGGTTTATGTTTTATAAATCTCTATTTATACACATATTGAATTAATTCAGAATTCAAGTCTGTTCTCGGGAAATCTATACCCTTATCCGTCTTAGGTAATACACTGGATAGATCTCCCCATAGAGACACCCTTCTTAGAAATCTCACCAAGAACCTGGAAAATGGATTTGAAGGTGTAAGTATTAGTAACCCTGTACGAGGAAGAATGATCCTCTTGAAATCTCGAAATAGTAGCGAAGGAATACCGTGTTCACTTTGCAAGAGTCGTCAAGGAGGCATTGGACGGTTGGAATTCTCCACAGAGAATTCGTGAAGTCCCGAGAGCCCTCAAATCTTGCAGAGGAGCAGGGGAGTTACGATAAGCCTATTTTCCAAGTCTTAAGTTTGGGAGAAATCATATTGTAGGATCTGGGTCGACAAGGACCGTTGGATCACTTGCGAAATCTCATTTCATGGATTCGCGAGTTGAAGGGTTAAAACCCTTGCCTCAAGATTCGCGAGGCCGCGAAAGGCGAAGTACCGAAGGGGCGAAAGGATTTGTGTGAGCCAGTTATTGGTGAAGTGCATCGGAACTCGGCAACTCAGGGTTTTGTGGGTTGAAGAACCCAAAGCTTAGCGCTAGGATTCGCAAAGTCGCGAAGTCCATTGAGTTCTTAATAACCACATTACCAGCCCGTTTAACCCTTTTGTTTGCCCTGTGAGCACTAGATTGAACGTGTTCTTTCAATTCATCATTTTCCTTCTCGAGCAAGGAGTTTCGTGCTATCATTTGGTTTAACTATGCATGGAGATAGGGAATATTCCTGTAGTATCTCTCAACCCAATCCATACAATTTTCATAGTGAACTAGTTGTATGGTAGGTAGAGGTTGAGTCTATTTTGCAGAGGGAACTTTGGTTTGTCCTGCAATTTTGTTTAGATTGTGCTGTATACCAGAGAATCCTTCTTGGTTCTTTAAGAAAGGTGGGAGATTAGCAACGAAATCGTATTGTATAGCATCAATATTGATTTCGGTTCCTAGGAACTGGTCGTCTACATCTTCTCGGGCAAGAAATTTATCGATCTCATCATCGAACAAGTGATCATTGACCTCGATCACTGGGATCGAGCTCAAATGATCTCGCTGGCGATTTCTCAAACTTCTGGATATGAGCCTTCTTGGGCTCTTGTTCACAAAATTTAAATCCAAATTACTCTGTCCCTTATGTTTGCAATTTTTCTTGACAATTGATTTGTTTGGGATAACCCAAATAGGATCACGAGTAGAAACAGAAGAAAACCTATCCTTTAACACATATAAAAGCTCGTCCAATGATTTTCTGGGCATGAAATCACATCGTGGATTTTTTCTCAATGGGTTCCAAATAACAACAGAGGTTCGATCTGTGGTCGTATGGTCTTCTTGTGGACCAACACATAGGTTTTCGACAGGAGGGTTAGATATACATGGGTTGGGGTTTTTATTGAGATGGAGAGGTGATTCTACTGCATTCTCGGGTAGGGTAAAATCGTTTCAAAACAAGAAATCTTCCCAAGTATCCCCAGTCTTGGATATATGCGACAACACAAGAATTCGAATAAGACCATGGTGAAAAATACTTGATAGTGGGTTTACCTTAAGTCTCTGATAAAGCTTAGACATTTTCTGCAGACTCATAAACAGATAGAAAAACATATTTAAGTTGAAACCCATAAAAACCATCAACATGTAGACATGATACAAGAAAACCAAGCCATATCTACCTTCACAAGTTATGAATTTCTTAAGAATTAGGAGTAGGCCATGCCATTGGGGTTTGAAGAGAGTAATCAATGTACCATTTTGGAAAACATTTTGATTTCTTAGAGACCATGAGAAAATTCCATGGCACGCGTTCGATTTCGACATTTTTGAACAATCGTTCTCCCTCCTGGGATAGTCCTGTAGCTTCTACGATGGAAACCTATGTCACTTCTAGCTGCAGATCCCCTATCTTAGCCCTAGTTCCATCAAACGTCTGGGAAAATTCCTAGGCCACATCGAGATTGAAACCCTCAAACTGTCTAATGAAAACATCCCAGTCTTGTGCCACAATGTGGTGTATGGCATCATCATGAGAGAGGAGGGATTTTGAGCCATTGGGTTCAATTCTTACCACGGGTGCCATGGGTACTATCACATAAATACAAAAATGGAAGCGATAGACAGGTTGTGTTTTCCAACACACAAACACCAGTAAGAGGTTTGCATAATTAGGGGGAAATTGATGCCTAAGGTTTCGGGAGGCTACCATAATTGACAATTTGATCTTTGAGTGGGTAAGAACCAGAGGACATGCAGGATAGTAAACCATGCTGTGAAATGAACACTAAACTCAAAAAACCACTACTTACCTCCTCGAACCATGAATGCTAGCATGTTTTACGCAGTACAAAAAGGGTGATGTGGAATGTAAGTACGTTAGTCCTGTACCAGGGTTATAAGATTCTGATAGGACTGGTAAGAGAAAGATTCATATTTCAAATTTAACCCAAAGTTATGTGAGTTGCGTAGTCAAATGTAAAACCATATAATCAACAATAAAAATGATTAAGTCATATCTCCCAAAGTGGATAAATCAAATGGATCAACAAATGAAGAAGATAGACTTATAAACTTCAAGGTTTATAAAAATATAGATTCCCTTTAAGTGTAATCCCATTAGCAACATAAATAAAAAAATCACAAACTGTATGATGATTACTCAAGCCGATTTTTTTTCTAATTTCATGCTTTCAATCATGAAACTAAACAAAACAAACGTTAGATTAAAAAATACAAAGTCTTATACTCAACTAGGCCAATGAATCTTCTCAAAGCCAAAAGATAGAAAAGTTTGTAAGGAGAAGGAGGTAGCTACAGAAAAATTTATCCCTTGGCGACGACATTTTATCATGATAAAATTTGACAAGAGTTGTTGGCTGCCAACAAACACTCAACTAGTTTTTTTTCTTATGAGTTTTAATCATACCTTTCATTTTCTGCTCTACAACGTTGTAATTCCACTTTCAAAATTATCATAGTCTTTGCAATATCTAGAGTCTCTTGATTTTTATGTCCATTAGACTCAGTCTTTACATTTATGACTTGTGGATTTTTATCCATAACATTTTCTTCAAAATAATAAGCATCTTGGGCATTCTCCATGATTACAATTTCTCATCCCAACCAATACTAAGCCATGTTCCTTTAATTATCTTGATAAGTCAATTTTTTTTTTTTTGGTAAAAATTGAGTAGTAAGATTTCTTCACCTCTTAAAGGCCTCTACAATGCCTATAAATTTTTTGAATTCTAATATCAGAGTTATAAGTTATAGACCTTATAATATCACTTTGTATTATTTCTTTTACACTCTTGCGATAGCTTTCAAACCCGATCGAAATCAAAGAATCGTGCACAATAACAATTCTATAAGACAAAACCAATTAACAACAAATTACCAACATGGTAATTCTATGTAACACCCTGTTTCCCCCAGTTTGTAAAAATAACTATACTGGCCAAGAACTGTGGCAAACCCAAAAATGTGAATGTGTGATGTGAATGGACCTTGTGAAAAAGGTTGATGAATGTAAATAATATTATGAATATATGTTGCAGGATTTGCTAAAAAAGAGACCATGATGGCTGAAGAAAGGTGCTGGAAGGCACCTGGAAAGGTGGCGTTAACTTCCACCGAAACCAATACCGTATTTGGACTTCATTGGCCCGGAGAACCAAGAGAAACTCGTTGGCCCCGAGTTAAATGACTCGTCATGATTGGTAGGTAGATGGCTCCTCATGAGTAATGAGGGATGGGGGGGGGTGAGTTGCCCATCCATAGAGCCATCAGGCTTGACCAGTGCGAGGGAAATCACGCCACACACAACCTCACAAGAGGAAAAAGGCATGAGGGAGAAGTGAAGGGGGCATATGCGAGGGAAGGAAGAAAGAGGACTCTGGAAAAACACAGAGTGAGTGATAGCGGAGAAGAAGGAGAGTAACCTTCGCTCTCGGTCATTGGCAAACCGAGACGCAGTCTCGCAGCATCGTGTTCTCAGCTCGGGGGTGGCTAGTGGTAAATCTGTTGGGAGTCGCTGAGCCTATGGTTGGGTGGAAACGAGCACCCCTCTCAACAGTTGCAATCACATCTGGTGTTATTTCTGATAACTTTTTTTACATCTTGCATCTTGAAATTTATATGCTAACATGTATGCTCATAGTCTATTCATTTTTATGAATGGTTTGCGTATAAGACTGCCAGTGTAGTGTCTTGATTTAGAAATGGTGGTTGCACGCTTATAACGGAAAGACCACGTATGGTTTATGTTTTATAAATCTCTATTTATACACATGTTGAATTAATTCAGAATTCAAGTCTGTTCTCAGGAAATCTATACCCTTATCCGTCTCAGGTAGTACCCTGGATAGATCTCCGCATAGAGACACCCTTCTTAGAAATCTCACGAGGAACCTGGAAAACGGATTTGAAGGCGTAAGTCTTAGTAACCCTGTACGAGGAAGAATGATCCTCTTGAAATCTCGAAATAGCAGTGAAGGAATACCGTGTTCACTTCGCAAGAGTCGTCAAGGAGGCATTGGACGGTTGGAATTCTCCATGGAGAATTCACGAAGTCCCGAGAGCCCTCAGATCTTGCAGAGGAGTAGGGGTGTTACGGTAAGCCTATTTTTCAAGTCTTAAGTTTGGGAGAAATCAGACTGTAGGATCTGGGTCGACAAGGACCATTGGATCACTCACGAAATCTCATTTCGTGGATTTGCGAGTTGAAGGGTTAAAACCCTTGCCTCAAGATTCGTGAGGCTGCGAAAGGTGAATTCCCGAAGGGGAGAAACGATTTGTGTGAGCCAGTTATTGGTCAAGTGCATCAGAACTTGGTATTTACGGGTTTCGTGGGTTGAAGAACCCAAATCTTAGCATCAGGATTCGCGAAGTTCGAAACTCCAAAAAGACGGGAAGTTCCGTTGTGGGACCTGCGTTGACGATGTGTCAGAATTTTGGCATTTCGGCATATCGACGGATAGGAGGTCGAGACTTTTGTCCCAAAATTCCTGAAGGGGCAAAAGAATCTGAGCTGTTGGTTTGCGGGAGGACGCATGTCGCGGAATCATCCATTTCAGAGATTCAGGCACCGGGACTCACAGAGGTGAGCATCTTGAGTTCGCGAGTAGCAAAGTCCCGAGGAAATCTGAGCCATTCGTCGTAGAGCAGACGCGTGTCGCGAGATCGCCCATATTGGGGATTCAGACATCGAGAGTCATAGAGGGAAGTCTTTCGACCTCGTGAGCAATGAAATTGCGAGAGGATCAGGACCGTCCATCTGGGGAGGACAGGTGGCAGAGATCAAGGAATATCGCATCTCGGGGTTTCACAAGAAGAGAGTGTAGGAGTTGGGTGCTCCAACTCATGAAGTTGCGAAGTGGCAAGGAGAAAAATCTGAACCATTGGATCCAGGAATAGGAGGATCGTTGGATCAGAACTCTGTGGTGATATTGTTTATCTGGAGTTCTGGGGTTTGGAGGTTGAAAGGGGTCACTTTCGACCATAGAAGTCGTGAAGTGCCGAGAGTCGAGGCTCATGAGAACATGTGGCACATCCATCAGGTGGGGCCCACGTGATTGACATGTGGGCACGTGTCGCCCGGAAAGGTGTCAACACTCTGTTAACTTCTCGTGTCTCGAAGATTCACGATATAGGAGCACGAAGGCTCAACGCTCCAACTCGCTCCAACTCACGAGGTTGCGAGTTGCGAGAAGTGCGAAGAGGAAGTCAACCATTGCTGACTTTTGCATCTTAGGATTTTGGAGAAGAAGAGCACAAAAGCTCGACGCTTCAACCTGCGAGGGTGCGAGTAGCAAAAAGTGTCAAAGGGAAGTCATGCATCGCATTTCCCCGATTCGTGAAAAATCGATAAGTGCTTGGCCAGCTTAAGCGCATAGACACGGGACAGTGTCATGTGGACAAGACCCCAAGGGGGAAACATGCCACTTGCTAGCCCTGTCGGGGTTCGACGCTTCACCGTGTCGGGGTTTGCAGAGTCGAAAGACTTGATGCTCTGGTAGTGTTGAGTCGCAAAGAGAGAAAGAACACCATACTTGTTCGGCCCGTGGTCGCGACCCATGATTACATGGAAATGGACAAGGAAGGAACTAGCCTATGCTAAGACCCCCGTAGGTCTTTCGAGGATTCTGATCCTCGAGAATTCGATGAAAATTTTTGTTTTCCTTAGTGGGTATCTAACAAATTGGTATCAGAGCATGGTTACAACACTTGGCTTGCTTGGGCTCATGAACGAGTTGCGCATAAGCTCCATTCATAACACTCTTAAAAAGAGTAACCCCTCTGTCTTAACTTTCCTAATCAAAAGATGAAGTTAAGAATGAAAAAACCCCTATTGTGTGTGTGTACATGTGAAAATATGAATTATGTACTGGTTATAAATAAATATAAATATTGACTAACAACCAACATTTTTCCTTTTACACACAAGCAGAAGATCAACCACGGGAAATTATCAACGCATAGTATGGTGACTCACCATGAAGTGGGAGAAGGCTCCCACAATAGAGACGAAGATTCTGACGAAAGGAGGCCAGCAGGGACCCCTCCAGATCTAGCCGAGACTGTGAGGAGTCTCATGGTCGAATTACAAATATGCAAGGCTAACAATGAAAGGATTATCAAAGAACAAGAAAAGAAAACATAAATTAACACAGTTTTACTGCAGAATTTATCCGATCTACAAAGACAAATGCAACATGAACCTGAAACTCAGAAACATGGTCATATCAATGGTCACACTGAGAGGAGCACCTTGAGAAAGGTCCAGCCCAGAGGGAAAAGAAAAGTGTTGGATGATTCCTCTGAGAAGGAAGCTGGCAATTCGAAGGGCTCTTCTAGCAGTAGAACCAGTTCATGTTCCCGAAAGAAACAGAAGAAGCAAAAGCCTTCCAAAGGTCGAAAATTTGAAGAATTCAGAAAAGCCAAACCACCCTCCTTCGACGGTGAAATAAATAAGGGAGAGGAAGCAGAGGCTTGGCTGCTTGGACTAAAGAAGTATTTCAGAGTCCATGACTTTTTAGAAAATATGAAGGCCTGAGTGGCCACCTTCAACTTGAATGGAAAGGCTTCCATTTGGTGGGAAGACCTTAAGAATGTGAAAGGGGTTCGCGAAGAGGACCTGTCTTGGGAACGGTTTGAGAAATACTTCTGGAAAAAGTATCTGTCGGAAAAATATTTCGATGAAAAGACTAAAGAGTTTTATGAACTCAAACTGGGACAACTCACTATAGAAGAATATGTCAACAAATTCCTCGATTTGTTGAGGTATGTACCCTATATAAAAGCGGAAAAGGAAAAGGTGCAATGCTTAATCAGTGGACTACCTAAGGACTATTTGAACAAAATTGAATTTGATGAGCCAAAGACTCTAGAAGGCACTATTCGAAAGGCGACCTATTGTCATGAACAGTTTGGGCATCGAGCAGAACCTCGCAAAGGATGGAAACAAAAGAATAGTTCAAAATTTCAGAAAAGGGGAATTAAATCCCCAGGATTTAAGAACTATAAGAAGAACCCAAGAATGAGCTTCCCAGCCCAGAGTATGTACCAGTAGAATTTTCCCTCCTTGAGTGAAAATAAAAATTCTGGACCGATATCAGTGAAGACTAATAACCCAAAGAGAGAACCTTTGAAATGTTGGGGTTGTGGAGAAGAACATCTCCTGAGAGACTTCCCACACCAACAACAGAATAGTCGAAGAATTTATAACATACAAGATGCTACTACCGTCAATGATGTGGCTAGGAGTGTGCCAGCCTTGGATAATAACCAAGTCGACCACCAAGCTTCAGTAGTGGAAATAGAAGGCATGATTTCCAATCATTTAGTGTCTGTTCTGATTGACCCTGGTTCAAATTTGAGTTATGTAGCCCCTAAAGCTGTAGATAAATGTAAACTACAACCACAAAAACATACCAAGCCATGGTTGGTACAGTTAGCCACTGGCACCTGAAGAAGGGTAGCAGAGGTCATACCAGCTTGCCAATTAATGTTGGGTGAATTCCCCACCCAAACAACCCTTAACATATTATCCCTGGGATCATATGATCTGTTGAATGGTATGGATTGGCTAACTGCCCATAAAGCCAGATAGGAATGTTACCATAAGACCTTAGAATGTGTAAGTAAGGAAGGGGAGAGAATAACCCTTCACGGGATCCAAAAACCTGTCTCGGTGAGACAAATATCAGCTTTGAAAATGAGAAAGTATTGCCGAAAGGGATGTACCCTATATGCAATACAGGTGTTGAAAATAATCGAAGATGACAAACCAAGCCCTGACGATCACCCTATCCTGAAAGAATACAAAGATGTGTTTCCGAAAGAGGTACCGGGTCTACCTCCGAGGAGGGACATAGACTTCTCGATAGAACTTGCACCGGGAGCAGTGCCAGTGTCTAGGACACCCTACTGGATGAGCACACCCGAGTTAGTTGAACTTAAGATGCAATTAAAAGAAATGATGGATAAAGGCTATATTCAACCCAACGTGTCTCTGTGGGGAGCACCAGTCCTCTTCGTGAAAAGGAAGGACGATACCCTTAGACTGTGTATAGATTATAGGCAACTCAATAAGGTAACCATAAAGAACAAGTACCCCTTGCCCAGGATCGATGACCTGTTCGATCAATTGGGGGGTGTGTCTATTTTCTCAAAGATTGATTTGAGGTCGGGATATCATCAAGTCTGAATCAAGGGTGAAGACATCCATAAAAATGACTTCCGGACGAGGTATGGTCACTATGAGTTCATGGTAGTGCCATTTGGGTTGACTAATGCTCCTGCCACTTTTATGTTCTTGATGAACAATGTACTCAACAAGTTCTTAGACAAATTTGTGCTTGTTTTTATTGACGATATATTAATTTACTCCAAGAATAGAAAAGAGCATGAAGAGCATCTTAGACTTGTACTGCAACTGCTAAGAGAACATCAACTCTATGCCAAATTCAGAAAATGTGAATTCTTCCAGAAAGAAATACATTACTTAGGCCATGTTCTCTCCGAAGAAGGAGTAGCGGCAGACTCTGACAAAATCAGGTCTATCATGGAATGGCCTACCCCAAAGGATGTTTCAGACATCAGATCCTTTATGGGACTAGCAGGATACTATAGGAGATTTATAAAAGGATTCTCCAAGATTGGTTGTCCAATCACTGCCCTCTAGAAGAAGGGGATGAAATTCCCGTGGACACAGAAATGTGAAGAAAGATTTCAAACCCTGAAACATCTATTGACCCATGCACCTGTGCTAAAAATCGCCGATCCAGAAGCTGACTTCCTCGTGTGCACAGATGCCTGTAAGGAAGGGCTCGGAGGAGTCCTTATGCAGAAAGGAAGTGTGATCTGCTATGAATCCCGAAAATTGAATGAGCATGAAGTCAACTGTGTGAACCATGATCTAGAACTGGCTGCCATAGTGTATGCCTTGAAAATGTGGAGGCATTACCTCCTGGGAAGAAAATTTGTACTTATGACATATCACTGTGGATTGTGATACCTGTTTGATCAACCAAAGCTAGGTGGATGGACCTCCTTAGCAAGTTTGATTTTGAAATCAAACACATTAAAGGAAAAGAAAATAGGTTGGCTGATTCCCTCAACAAAAGGATGAAAACAATTCACCTGGAAATGGTGAGCACCTGCGAGACAGATGTCAAGGAAAGAATAAAAAATGCATAAGAAACAGATCCCTTCATCCAGACCGTGACCATGTACCTATAACAAGAACCCACCGGAGTAAAATATGAAGGCTATCAGATGACCGAAGGAGGTCTGCTCACTTACAGAAATAGATTTTATATTCCAGTGTGTGACGACTTGAAGAGGTTCATTATGGATGAACTACATAAAAGACCCTATACTGGTCATCTAGGATACCAAAAAATGATCACTGCCACCAGGAAACAATTTTATTGGCCTGGATTGAAGAAAGACATAGCCAAGTACCTAGCCAAATGCATAGAGTGCCAATAGGTTAAAGTAGAACATCGACACCCAACAGGATTATTGCAACCTTTACCAATCCCAGAATGGAAATGGGAAACCATCTCCATGGATTTCATCACTGGATTACCAACCTCAACCAAACAGAATGATGCCATTACGGTGGTGTGGATAAATTGAGAAAGTCTGCTCACTTCATCCCCGTCAAGTCGACCTACAAGGCAATCGATATTGCCCAGGTATTCAGGAAAGAGATATTCAGACTGCATGGTATGTCGAAAGAGATCGTGTCTGACAGAGACACGGAATTTACTTCCAACTTTTGGAAATCACTGATGGCTGGTTTAGAGACCAAGTTGTTGTTTAGCATCGCCTATCACCCTCAAACCGATGGAAAGACAGAAAGAGTGAATCAAATACTAGAAGATATGTTAAGGATGCATGTAATGCATCAACCCAAGAAGTGGGAAGACTACCTTCCACTGGTAGAATTCGCCTACAACAACGGCTA
>JZKD02S2085616.1:27008-37734 GCA_000966675.3 Picea glauca
TGAGCCTACGGTTGGGTGGAAACGAGCACCCCTCTCAGCAGTTGCAATCACATCTGGTGTTATTTCTGATAAGTGTTTTTACATCTTGCATCTTGAAATTTATATGCTGACATGTGTGCTCATAGTCTATATAGTTTTATGAATGGTTTGCGTATAATACTGTCTGTGTAGTGTCTTGATTTAGAAATGGTGGTTGCACGCTTATAATGGAAAGACCATGTATGGTTTATGTTTTATAAATCACTATTTATACACATATTGAATTAATTCAGACTTCAAGTCTGTTCTCGGGAAATCTATACCCTTATCCGTCTCAGGGAATACCCTGGATAGATCTCCCCATAGAGACACCCTTCTTAGAAATCTCACAAAGAACATGGAAAAAGGATTTGAAGGCATAAGTCTTAGTAACCCTGTACGAGGAAGAATGATCCTCTTGAAATCCCAAAATAGCAGTGAAGGAATACCGTGTTCGCTTCGCAAGAGTCGTCAAGGAGGCATTGGATGGTTGGAATTCTCCATGGAGAATTCGCGAAGTCCCAAGAGCCTATTTTTCAAGTCTTAACTTCGGGAGAAATCAGACCATAGGATCTGGGTCGACAAGGACCATTGGATCACTCACGAAATCTCATTTCGTGGATTCGTGAGTTGAAGGGTTAAAACCCTTGCCTCAAGATTCACGAGGCTGTGAAAGGTGAAGTCCTAAAGGGGTGAAAATATTTGTGTGAGACATTTATTGGTGAAGTGCATTGGAACTCGGCATTTCAGGGTTTCATGGGTTGAAGAACCCAAAGCTTAGCATTAGGATTCATGAAGTCACGAAGTCCAAAACTCCAAAAAGGCGGGAAGTTCCGTCGTGGGACCCACGTTGACGACGTGTCGGAATTTCGACATTTCAGCATATCGACAGATAGGAGGTTGAGACTTTTGTCCCGAAATTCCCAAAGGGGTGAAAGAATCTGAGCCATCTGTCTGCAGGAGGATGCGTGTCGCGGAATCATCCATTTCGGAGATTTGGGCACCGAGACTCACAGAGGCGAGCATCATGACTTCGCGAGTAGCGAAGTCCCGAGGAAATCTGAGTCGTTCGTCTGAGAGCGGACACATGTTGCGAGATCACCCATATCAGGGATTCGGACATCGGGAGTCATAGAGGGAAGTCTTTCGACCTCGCGAGTGGCAAAGTCGCGAGAGGATCAAGACCGTCCATCTGGGGAGGACAGGTGGAAGAGATCAAGGAATATCGCATCTCGGGGTTTTTCAAGAAGAGAGCGCAAGAGTTGGGTGCTCCAACTCACGAAGTTGCGAAGCGCAAAGTGGCAAGGAGAAAAATCTGAACCGTTGGATCCAGGAACGGGAGGACCGTTGGATCAGAACTTCATGGTGATATCGTATATCGGGAGTTCGGGGGTTTGGAGGTTGGAAGGGGTTACTTTTGACCATAGAAGTCATGAAGTGCCGAGAGCCGAGGCTCGTGACAACACGTGGCACATCCATTAGGTGGGGCCCGTGTGATTGACAGGTGGGCATGCATCGCTTGGAAAGGAGTCAACACTCTGTTGACTTCTCGCGTCTCGAATATTCGCGAGATAGGAGCATGAAGGCTCAATGCTCCAACTCGCGAGGTTGCGAGTTGCAAGAAGTGTGAAGAGGAAGTCAACCATTACTGACTTTCGCATCTCATGATTTCAGAGAAGAAGAGCACAAGAGCTCAATGCTTCAACCTGCGAGGTTGCGAGTAGCGAAAAGTGTCAAAGGGAATTCATGCATCGCATTTCCCCGATTTGTGAAAAAGCGATAAGCGCTTGGTCGGCTTAAGCGCGTAGACACGGGACAGGGTCATGTGGACAAGACCCCAAGGGGGAAACCTATCACTTGCTAGCCCTGTCGAGGTTCGGCGCTTCGCCGTGTCAGGGTTTGCAGAGTCAAAAGACTTGACGCTCTGGTAGTACTAAGCCACGAAGAGCGAAAGAACGCCATACTTGTTCGGCCTATGGTCATGACCCACGATCACATGGAAATGGACAAGGAAAGAACTAGCCTATGCTAAGACCCCCGTAGGTCTTTCGGGGATTCTGATCCTTGAGAATTCGACGAAAACTTTTGTTTTCCTTAGTGGGTATTTGAAATTCTACCATGTCTTTCTAATCAAGCTTGTGATAATAAAATGCAATACAATATATTTTCTTCCTTACTCACAATTGATAAATTAGGGAAAAACTTCATAGGGGTTTCAAATATCAAGGGACACTATGAGGGTCAAATGGGGTGAAAACTTCACTATTTTTGACTTTTTATGTTGATTCAAAGCAACTATGAATGCATACTTTATTTTATTTTGATTTTATGAGTATGGTTGACACATATATTTTCATTGGTCATGTAAGTCCTTTTTTTACCTTTATGTTTTCGTGGACTTAGTGCGCCTAAATAGTCTCATCCAAGGCTGGAATTATAGATTTATCTTACCTGTCAAGTGAAATTTTGATGACGATCATTTGTTTTTTATGCCGGTCATTTTAACCTTTACCCCAAATTCATGAATGTCAAATTGTCTTGTGTTATTATATGTAAATTTGATTGAATGAATACTCAATTAACTATTAATACTTTATGTAAACTAGGAGTATGGACTAATTAAATTTTAAGGATTGGGAATCTAAAACTAATTAAATTTTGTTTATTTAATCCTCCAACAAACATTTTCCCAACCCCTCTTTAGTGTGAGGCTTAGGTAGGTGACACACTATAGTAAACTAAGCACCTAGAATTTATGATAGGTAAACTATGAAGTGGAACCTCAAACTGACGGGTTAGGATTTTTTATACTGGTAAGTTTTGACGTGTGAATTTTGTATCCACGTGTCAAATATGTCTAAAAACCAAAAAAACGTCTCGTGGGACGTCAAATTCCAGGCCTGGTCTTATCCTTTCATTTAGTTAAAAGTGACAGATTTGACCAGTTGTATTATTGAGGTCAAATCAAGTGACTTTCATTTAGTTAAAAGTCACGAATTTGACAAGTTGTATTATTGAGGTCAAATCAAGTGACTTTTCAAAAATACATGATCTATGACCCAAATACAAGATATTTTGAAGAGTCAATATCTATGACCCATATTCATTTCAAAGTGCTAAGACACATGGATTTAACACATCCTATTGCCTTTAAGAAGGTATGGTAAGAATCTAATGTCTTTGAATCTCGAAACTTTTCCAATAGTGTTCTTGGGTGATTTGAAATGGTGTCCAATACCACCCCATGGTTTACCTACTTCGAAAGGTTCCCATGGTCCCATCAACCTTGAGGGGCATGTGGAAAAGTCCATGAGCACGATAAGAATTAAGGACCCCATAGTGGATGTGGAACCAAATGTAAATTCCAAGTTATATTGGAAGGAAGAGATATAGGGAAGGGTCAAACCCTATGGAAAAACCATGGAAGAGTTGTATTTGTATCAACATACCACTTTAGAGCCACATGTCCTATTTTGAAAATTAGATATAAGGCATAAGATTGATGATTGACATCCACTTTGAAGGTTGAAGTTACATACATTCCTTTGACATAGCCCATGCGCTCTAA
Source organism: Picea glauca (assembly GCA_000966675.3). Lineage (NCBI taxonomy): Eukaryota > Viridiplantae > Streptophyta > Pinopsida > Pinales > Pinaceae > Picea > Picea glauca. Next base: position 30,595 of record JZKD02S2085616.1, read on the forward strand.
AGTGGTATACTACCTAGACATGTGGAAGGAATCCAACAATTGTGGACCTATGAAGCCAATTTCCAATATCATGCTTTGGGGATTTGAAGTGGTATCAACTACCAAGACATGTGGAAGGAATCCAACAATTGTGGACCTATGAAGCCAATTTCCAATATCATGCTTTGGATATTTGAAGTGGTATCAACTACCACTCATGGTTTATCCACTACTGAGGCTTTGTATTGGTTTCCAATACCAGGGTTAGAAGCTCTGAAGTAGTGTTCCAATACCACTAAGTGACATGATACCACTATATTTCACTTGGACATTTTTACAACTAAGGATCACTAGGTGGATCTATTCACACACGGATACCACTGAACACAACCATATCACCCATATTCGTTTTTCAACCTCCCAACACTTCAAAAGTTCTTAATTGGATAATACATAATGGCAAAGAATGTTGCACCCTTCTCAAATTTTCCCAAATTTGGGCCAACATTGAAGTTGAGCTCAAATACCACTTTGAGGTGTCCCTACCCAACATCCCAACCATAGGATTGGTATTCATGATACAAGATTTCCAAATACAACTCTCAGAGGTCATATCCATTGACTAATTGAGTAAGCCTTCCACAAAGGACCATAATTATATAAAATGCATGCAAAGGCGTGACAATCAAAATGGAATAAAGATAAATAAGCACAAATTCATAGAGTTTCATGGCTACCAAATTCCCATGAACAAGTCAAGCAAATGCACACACACCATGCAATATACATATATTTTTATAACATAAAATAACATAAATTTTTCATATTCATAAACAACAACAAGGAAATTATATTTTTACATAAATTGGTCTAAGGAACTAGCTACATATGAGAAATTTTCCATTCAAACATAGGTATCTAGTGTAAATACCACCTCCATGTTGGGCTATGAGGCCACTAGGATGAATGAATCAAACCAAATACTTCTTTCTCTCTCAACCCAATGCATATTCTCTCATGATCGAAGAATCTACTTACTATAGAGCATTACAAACTTCTTTTCTAGTGATCAAACAACCATGGAACTCTCTTCCACTACCCTATACAACACAAGGAATATCTTCCCTTTCTTTTCTAAATAGTCCTTGGGGATATTCTTGTTGAAATTTTGGTATGCTCATTTAACCGTAGACAATGTCACATCATTGTCACCCAACCATAAGCATTCACATATGCCGCCCCTGAGCACACTAAAATTTACTTAGAATAATTACGACAAGCCTACTCTAGAACCAATAGATAAACCCTATTTTCTAATTGCATAAAAAACTCAAGACAAGTAGAGAACTCCTTCTCCAAAGGTAGTGCACAAGTGAGAGAGTCTCCATATCCACACAACAAATACCATACACAACTGTAGCAGCTGCAGCTGGAGCTGCACTACTCTCTCTGTCTCTCAAACTTGTGCCATACTTGGAAGGATTATCACCAAGAATATCACCAATAAAATCACCAAGAGAGAGACCAAGAACAAGAGATGACCATGCTACCTTATTCCTCCTTGCATCTCTCCACAAGAATTGTGCACTAACTGGGTGTACAAATGAGATAAAACATCCTCTATTTATATTAATCTATCCAGTGAATTTTCTGGCTTGGCATACCTGACTTTCTGGTAATTATATTTTCTGTTTATCTTTTTCTTGTGGCACTGACTTGTATTTCTGGAAGATAATATTATAATATTATTTATTCTGCTAGGCCGAATTTTCTTCTATGGTTTCCACACATATGTTTAATTGTTTACTTTCTTTCTAAATATTCTATTCTAAGTCATAGGTTACACGTGGAGGTTAATACCTCCCACAACTACCAAAACATCAACACTCCCTATTATCTAGGGAGGTATTAACTAAGATGTTCTTCATGTAGTGGTCTCAAACACATCCATCCATCTCACATGGCATGGGAAAGAATCACATGGTCTTGTAGACCAGTATACAGGGAGCATCACCATAGCCACTTAGGCTATCATATGATCAAACAGATCATGTAACAAGTATCACCATCATAGCCCCACATTAGCCATCTAGCTGGAAAACACCTCCAACACTACTGGTTGCCCCTCTAGCTAGAAACCTTCGATGCTACAAATAAACACTCTAACTTGGAATCATTTCTGACACTACAGGTTGACATCTAGTTCATATAGAACTAGTAACTCGTCATCTCACACAAAATTTGACTAAAAAATTTAACACTTCCTCTTAACGAGGAATGTATTCCTCTTGGCATGATCATCATCACTGCTTCTGCGCTTATGCACACTTTCATAGGAGTAGCGTACTGACCTTCGTTGGAGTAGCATATCAAGCTATGATGGGGTAATATACCAGCTTGCATTGGAGTACCAACCTGTGCTGGGGTAGCATACCAGCCTGCATTGGAGTACCAACATGCATTGGGGTAGGATACTTGCTTGCCTTGGAGTACCAACCTACGTTGGCGTAGCATACTAGCCTGCGTTAGAGTACCAACCTGCATTGGGGTAGCATACCAGCCTGAGTTGGAGTACCAACCTGCATTGGGGTAGCATACTAGCCTACGTCGGAGTAGCTCCCACTACTGGGGATCTCATCACTTCCCTCTACTAGGGAACACATCACTTCTCATTGTCCTTGACAAAGGCTTGGTCAACATATCTGCTACATGTTCGTCAGTAGAAATATACTGGATCAATTTTCTCGCCATAGTATTCTCCCTCTTGCTGGGAGAATCCTATGGACACAAATCAGTCTTTGTACATCTCTAGGCTATTTATCTGCAACATACTTTATCTTGTAGATCAACTTGGAAGTCACCACTTACTTCCCTTATGGTCTTAGAACCAAGGAAAATATATGTATCCCCATCCTTCTGACTGGCTTCCTCCTCATTCACTATAGAAAGGTCTACTGAAGCAAGGGAATCTTCCCATAAGATCTCATATGTCCTCGAAGCCTCTGAAACTTCAATCTAACCTTCTCAACCCATGGCATCTGTCTATCAGTTCCAGAATACGTCTCTCTCTTCCATCTGAATTTGAAAGTCTTTGAGTCTCCATTCTCACTCTGAAGCTTGAATCCCTTTGAGTCTGTATAATATTCGAAGCCATCTAATCCTCATGATATGGATCATCAATGTTGCATCCTGCAAAGTTTCATGGGACCACGCTAGTCTCTTCTTGGTTACTGCAACGATTCTAGGTAGGCCCTTCTAGCTCTACTAACTCTTCCTGATGATCTGAAGAGTGATCAAATGCACTCGAGGGATTTTTTCGGTCATCTTTGGAGCCTTATGCTCCTTACAATCAATCTCCATATGAGATACTATGTATCTCACAAAAGTACCCTTCTTCGTCTTCTTCCTCTTTGTTACATGGATGTATACGATCGTGTATACAACTTCTTATTTGGATAGTTTGGTCCATGTCTCAAACTAGAGACCATCTAATATGTTGTCTCCTGCAACTGTCACTATATCTTCCCTTAGATTTATCACCCGTGACCTGCTTGGAACAAGGACAACAAAGGGAAAAACAATAGACAAGAATAATACTCTTATAATAACAAAAACAAGAACGCGAACAATAATCAATAGCTCCTTCTCAGAGCTACTACTTTTTACCTTCTTGGAATAAGAACCAAAATAAAAATACAATAATAATAAATAGGAACAACACTCTTATACTTTTTTGATCAATCATTCCTTCATGGTAACCTACCCAGAACAAGAAAACAAGAACAAAAAAAAGTATAATAACATTTTCATAAGAACATATCTATGTCAACAAGAATAAAAAAACCTGACAATCTCATGGTAATCATCATATTATTACTAAGGTGACCTTCCTGGAATAAAAACAAGAAGTATCTACTAGAGGATATGTTAGTTCATCTTGCAAGCATTTGTATCAATAGTACTCACATGCTTCCAAGTATTCATTGTATTTAGCAGTAATAGAAACTTTCAAGGATTATTGTCACAACTAGTAATGTAGCAACTATCAAACTTGATATGTGAAAATTGGAAACTTATTAATTTAATCAAACCTAGAACTTGGAGTCTTATCTTCAAGAACAAGTGTTGTTGATTTTCTTCCGAGTCTCCTTCAATCAATATGACAAGTATTCTCTTCAACCTGTCCCCTGTACTTAAGACAATATGCTTTCTAGACAAAAATTTGAGTTAGAGAATATAGTGAAAATAAACTCTAAAGTCTCACCTTAATCAATCTAATACTTTGACTAAATTTAGTTTCTAACTTTAACTTTGAACAAAGGTTAGTATGATAATCATAACTTCAATAGATCAAAATACAACTAGATGTTCATAAGGTCACAATAATGCCATAACAATGAGAGAAAAATGAAAACAATCAAACCTGGAGTGCATTGTTCCTCTAAATGTGATGGATCTGAGATCCCTCTGGATCTACGATTTTTTCTTGGACTAGAGATCCCTTTTCTTGCAATCAAACTCAAAATAGTGATACAATTTAAACATATATAAGTACATATCTCTGGCATCATCGATAGGCATCTACAGACAGTGGCACCATCCGGAAGAAGTGACAAGCAATGACGAACCCTAAAACTTCAAAGTGCTCCAACTTGCAATCTAAAGGTAATTGGAGATGCGCTAGGGTAAGGCACACTATAACAACCAAATATTAGGCCCAACATTTCACAGAAACTTTACTGCAAATGGTACTGCAACTAGTGCTACAACTGGTGCTGCAACTAGTGTTGCAATTGGCATTGCAACTAGTGCTGCAATTGGCACTACAATTGGCACAAAGGAACTGGCATGAAGGAACTGACATTGCAAACCTAGGGTTTTTATTTGGAAACCCTAATATCTCAACTTCACAAATTTGCAGAACTGATTTGAGGAAGAGATGCGCCCTACTTAGGAGACCTTCTTAGTGAGTTCAGTAAGTGCTCAATGAGCTTGGCAATGGGGGAAACTAAGGATCTTCCTTCCAACGGTTAGACTCTTACAAAAGAACCTAGCTCTGATACCATGTTGAAATTTTGGTACGCTTGTTTAACCATAGATAATGTTACATCATTGTCACCCAACCATAGGCATTCACATATTCCACCCCCGAGCAAACTAACCTTTACTTATAATAATTTCGGCAAGCCTATTTTAGAACCAACAGATAAACCCTATTTTCTAACTACAACAACAACTCAAGACAAGTAGATCGCTCCTTCTCCAAGGGTAGCGCACAAGAGAGAGTCTCCATATCCACAGAACATGTACCATACACAATTGCAACAGCTGCAGCTGCAGTTGCACTACTCTCTCTCTCTCAAACTTGTGCCATACTTACCAAGAATATCACTAAGAAAATCACCAAGAGAGAGACCAAGAACAATAGATGATCATGCACCCTTATTCCTCCTTGCAGTTCTCCACAAGACTTGCACACTAACTAGGTGTACAAATGAGCTAAAACGTACTCTATTTATATTAATTTGTCCAATGACTTTTCTGGCTGGGCGAACCTGAATTTCTGGTAATTATATTTTATGTTTATCTTTTTCGTGTGGAGTTGACTTGTATTTCTGGAAGACAATATTCTAATATTATTTATTTTGCAAGGTCGAATTTTCTTCTAGTGTTTCCACACATCTGTTTAATGGTTCACTTGCTTCCGAAATATTCTATTCTAATTCATAGGTTACGCATGGAGGTTAATACCTCCCACAACTACCAAAACATCAACAATTCTTCCATCCAATTCTCTTAAGTGTGAGCAGAAAGAGCCCAATCTGTTGTATGTCTTCTAAGAATTTCCTACAAGAAAAATACTTGGCTCTCAAGCATTCAAAGAACATAAAATGCATAGTGGTTGATGGATTCCTAAGTTTCCCAACCTCTATGTTCACCTATAGCAATCTATCTTTCAACCAAGGTTTGTAATTCCCTCTTCAGATTGTTGATTTGGTCCATCTCTAGAGTGGTTTGTGGTTAGCAATGGAGAATACAACACGAGTCACGTAGAGCATGAACATGATAATGATAAAATGAATTCTAGAGTGAATGGAAATGAGATAATTGTAGCAAAGGATGGTCAAAATTACTTCTAACAAGAGAAATGTAAAACTCTTATACTTCTTCATGATGATTGTACTCAACCCATGCTTCCATAACTATGTGAGAATACTTTCCCACCAACCCATACATGCATTCAATGATTGGTTTTAATAAATCAAAGGAGGTAGATGGTTTCATTTAAGGTGCATGGTGAAAAGGAGATGAGATCTAAGGCTGACACTTGCCAATAGATGATTTAATTTCTCATAGGCCCCCTTTCCTCTTCCCCTCTAGTGGAATCACAACCACTCTCGTGCTCTCCATGACCATTTTGAACCATTTTATATTGTATTTAATCATTAATATTTACATTGTTTTAAGCCACCATGACACGCCCAACTCATGGCCATATATGTATATTTACATCATGACTATCCCTCTACTATTGTGGTCTTTTCCTTGAGCTCCACATTAAGAATTCATAATAACATATTTACATCATTTACATAATATGATTCAATACATTCTAGCGGTCAAAACTGGGATATTATAGACATGGTTTATAAATTTTGGTTATGCATATGAATGAACTTTAAGACCAAGTCAGAGAACAATGCAAACATAATTTACAACCTCCCTTTATATTTGGAACAAAGGACCCCTTCGCGTAGTGATTTGACTACCTAATCTACGAAGATGTACATACCCTAGGGCCTCTTTGGATTTGAACGTTTGATCTCCAAGGAGGAAACACATATTATAAACCATTAAACCCACTCTTGTTAAAGAACTAGTCCATTATATAACCTTAAAATACAATATGCATATACAAAATTAAATTTTATCAAATTTACATCATTTTCAAAAAAATATATTAATAAATTTATAAAACTATTACGTTACTCACCTTGAAAAATTGAAGCCATAAAATACTAAAAAAATAAGTGAGTGAAAAAATGACACTGCCATTAAAAAAAATTCAAATGTCTAATAACTACTCTCCATTAAAAACGTGCAAACAATTAGCAACATAAAATAAACAAATATATATATATATATATATATATATATATA
>JZKD02S2085627.1:20475-49864 GCA_000966675.3 Picea glauca
TCATTATTATCAATTAAAAAAATATTTCCACTTTTAAAGTCAATCCAAAATAAAATTTCTTATTTATTTTCTCTTCATTTCAATATGAGCACTCCACCACCTATTCTAAAACCTCATTTGGTTAGGGGGAGCCCCCCCAAAGTCACCCTAGAGAGCCTTTACAAATATATGGAATCATCAGAAAAAAGGAGAGAAGAAATATATGTCAAACTCCAAATAGATTTAGAATCATTAGAAAAAAAGAGTGAAGAAAGAGACGTAAAACTCTGAATAGAGTTAGAGGCAATGCTTGATAATAAAAAAATAAAGTCTTCGAAGAAACGATTCAAACTATGGAGGATAGATTTTCAGGGTTCAAGAGCCAATTGCAGACAATGGAGGAAAGAATTCAAGAAATGAAAAAAAAAAAACAATCAACCCAAGAAGAAGAGGTTCAAGAAAATCGCAACATGAAAGATAGGATTAAAGAGCTAGAAGGAAAACTAACCAATGATTTGACCCTCAATAGTCTAGAAAACATATTGGATATCAAACCCATCAAAGAGGAAATGAATAAGCTAATCGAACTTGACCATGAGCGTAATAAAAGAGATTTGAACCTCATAATTTTTGGTATAAAAGAACAACAAGAGGAGGATACGCTAACAATAGTAAAAGAAGAATTAAAAAACAAATCACAAATTGAAACGACTTACCTCATAGAAGCAAAGAGGATAGGAAAAATAATTGATCACAAAGATGGGTTGATATGTGTCAAAGTAAGTTGTAATGATCATAAATATAGCATACTTAGTAAATCTCTAAGGTTAAAAGGGTCGGGAATATTTATAAATGAAGACCTCGTTCTCAAAGTCCAAGATGAATTAAGGAAGGAAGTTCAAAAGGTAAAAGAAGCCAGTAAAGAAGGAAAATGGGCAATAATTATAAATTGAAAATCTATTGTTAGGGATAGAGACCGGAAGGATAATAATAAACAGGAATTCTTGACACACGATCGTTTTTTGGAACTGTTGTGGCTTTCCATGGCGTAAAGGTCCTATGATAAGTTGGATCCCGAGTGATATTGATATTATTTGTTTAGTTGAAACTTGGGAGCATGAAGAGTCTAAGGTCCCTAACATAAAAGTGTTTTCCTTGTGGTCAACATGGAACAAAAATTCCTACCTGTAACGGCCCTATCGTTACGTCAACACAGCGACAACAAAACAGGTAAAACTTTTCCTTTTTTTTTTTTCTTTCGCCAGGAAATACACATCAATTAAATGTGACGCAAGAGAAATCAGAGGTACAACTCATCAATACCAACATTAAGGTCAAGGCACAAGATCAAGCAATTTCACAACGGATCATCATCACGTGAAATTTCAATATGCCAGCAGTTCACATGATCGATCTCCATCACATACATTCCAATTACTAAATCCATCATACAATGACATAAGGTAAGGCGTGATGTAATTGGATTTATTCTATCATGCCAGAGTAAACAATTTCTATAACTAGCAAGCATCCATGTAAACCACAACGCGCAGGTAAAAGTCAACTTTATTTTCATGGTGCAAAAGTACATCAATTCTAACTCAAGGCGCAAGGGAACTAATCACATGATAATCACACGTCATCAATTCAATGCGTGCCATAATCTATTAGCCGGATCGATGTACATCCATCTGTAAACCAATGCGCAAGAAAACTTAATTACTAATCAATCGAGCCATGGAATAAGCTAAGGCACATGTAATTAACTTATTTATTTCCAAGGTTTAAGCAGATATCTACTTAACTTCAAGGCACACGATTAAATCAATCATCGAATTCACAATATACAACATCAAAATCAAGGTATGCACACAACCTAGATGACGGATTAACAACATTTCAACATCAATCATTGTGCACAAGTGATCTAATCACAAGGAAGTCGTACATTATCAATGCGACAATGCGCACTAGTAATCTAAGGCGTAAACATTTACGCATCAACTTAGTATAGAGCCAACCATTTAAACACCTAAACACCAGCTTATACCAAGCGCAATAAGTTCAAAATTCCTTACTATCATACAACGTAAGTAAACAATACAAAGCACTCTAAATCAATCATGCTATTCAATGACATATGATAATTACATTCGTTACTTTTAGTTGCGCAAGCCTATGATCTAACCATCAATCCAAGTGCAAGTATCCAAATCCAAGGTCATCATGTACAACATACATATCAGTCCTATTTTCAACATGTCCTATTTTCATGGTGGATTGAGAAATCCCTCAATGATCATCTAAACAAATTCCAATCCATCGATAAACACCCTTTTTATTTACTAAAAGATCACTAAATTGGTTTTTCAATCCCTGTCACAACTAAGTTGTCCTTGGAAATATCATTATTCATTTGCACACCCAAGATACTATAGTATTAACTGAAATTTTTAATCTCCATAGTTCTAATTATGAAGGTAAGGTAAGACGAAAGGAAATTAACTGGAATAAAATTTAAATAAAATTAAACGGTATTCAATTAAACTGAAATTATCTTAGACTGGAAAATTAAATAAACTGGAAGACTGGAATATAAACACATCACTTTTGTCTAGAAATTACTAAAGTTGGAAAAGTGAGATACGGATCGTTGAGTGAAAGGAAACCTAGGATAGAAATGCTAGATGTCTCTTCGCAACTCGTTGGTCATCAATATCACTGGGAAAATGCAAAGCCTTGTAGCGATATTTGTTGCGTCGAAAGATTGAAGTCGCCTAGCATCAGCAACTAATTTCGATGTGCCCAGAAGACTAGGTTTTTTGGGCCGCTGAGGGAGGTTACTGCATGAGGGAAGTAACGATCAGGATGCGGGGTGGTCGAAGTTTTCAAGGAATCCCTCCACACACAATGGAGATGTCACCACCAATGTCGAGTATTAATCTACGAGCCTTCGGTTCTTTCTCCAACTACAAGGAATAAAAACATAGGAAGGAAGGCATAGGTTAGCACAGAGGAGAGCCAAGAGACAAAAAGGGATTTGAAGTTGAAGGAGTCGATCCAGTTTCTGCCACTGATGTTTTTCCACTGGGAAGGAATAAACGATGCAACACTTACTTACTTGAAGGGTTTGGGTCATGTAAGAACTGGGAAATATCAGTCTTTGAGAGAGCGCCAGCAATCAATCAGATCACTGCAGCCCAAGATAAACAAATTTTATTTACTTGCAGAACAAAGGGTTCATACAACCCTAGATGCCATCAATTTCTTTAACATGTCACCTTTGAGATGCTTGAACCAAAGGACCAAGCGAGACATTCCTTGGAACTTCTCCAAAGTATTTACACCAGAGAGTAATCCTCTCAATAAATTATTTATTAATAGGTGGAGAACATTGCATTTGTAAAGTTTAAGTCCAAGATAGCCAGAGAACACTTGCGACACTATCAGGACGCTTTGCAACAAGTTTGATTTCCTTTTATCTTCTTTAAAAACAGAACAATGAATTGATAAGGGTAATATGGGGAATTTAATCACCTGATAGTGCTTGGATAATATGTTCTGAAGAGTCTAAAAAAAAATAGCGAGAGATATAACATCCTCCAGGCAGTCGTCGTGTTAATAGCCAAGATGGTGAGAGGAACAGACTTATCTCGAGGAGGTTTGATATGATTTCTGGAAATGAAGATTTAAAGAGTAAATACCATGCCGTAAAAAATTGAACACAAAATTACGAAGGAAAGAATTAAAGGAAGGAAGGTGGATGTTATTAATAAATCTGCAATGATAACTTCGTGACAACGCGGAAATCAGAAAACACTGCATCGAGGGTTCCTACGCACAGGGTTCCTACGCACATCCAGTGGTCGGTCTTGTTACATCTGACCAACAAGGTTGTAGTGACTTCAATGTCTAGTTTCCTTTGGTTAGGTTTGGGCTGTAAGGGAAGGTTTTGAACTCAAGGAACTTCGTGATTGTGCAAGGGGGACAACGAAGGGAGCTTCAACAAGGTTTTTTGTTTTTTCTTAACTGAAAAGGGAGACTATGTTAGAGAAGTTCCTTTCCGCGTACACAAGCATATACAACTAGAAATCTCTGCCTCTATTTTGATACAATATATAGACTAAAAACTAACACTCATATAAATTTAAACCCCTGAAAATTAAAATCTTTGACAGAAACACAATAGCAATGCACATGTAGAATTTAAATCTCATTGCGATCAATATCTTCAGCAGAAATACAGTAACCATACATAGATAAAAATTAATCTTGTTGACATAAACCTTCAGCAGAATTACCATCGCCATACATACATAAAATTAATCTCATTGCAATCAAATCGTCAGCAGAAATATCGTAGCCATACAGACATAAAAATTAAATCTCATTACAATCAATCTTCAGAAAAAATATCGTCGTCACATGAAGATGGAACTCGAGATGATCCTCTCAACTGGCACTCCTTTTGATTTCTCGCCTACTAATCGTTGAGACTTCACCGGTACTTCCCAGCCAATGCTAGTGGTACTCTTCTTCCCCATGAGCGCGCCCCCCCTCCCCGAGCCGCAAAGGGGCCACACACACAAACCCAAAGAAATATCCATCTCCCAGCTCACCTCACAAGGTTGAGCTACTACTCCCCTTCGAGTTGGGCATCCCAACTCCCACAAGAAAAATCAGTCAAGAAAAATTCGGCAGTGTAAACTTACGCCTACCAGTCGTGATCCATACTCCTCCTCCACCATCCTTTTTATAGATTTTTCTTAGTGATTAGTTTCCCAAACCCTCATTAGATTCTTTTCATTAAATTTAATTAGGATAAACCTCTCCCGTACACATGTCACACGATCCCTTAGTTGCACCAGAAAATCAATTTATTAATTAATTAAATTTGCCTATTTCCCTCACACACCTAAAAGCGTTCCTAAAAACGCTCCTCGGTGTCCCTTTATTCCCTTAAATTTCTTAAATGACTGACACACTTTTTAAAACCTAGTTGAGTTCACATTTAGAAGGTTTCAAAGACTAGATTCCCTACTATGTTAGACAATCCCCTTTTCCTCAAGTTTCCCCTTTTCTTCTAAGTTCAGATTTGACAAGTTTAGGTATAAACAACAATTTACCCTTTTAATAATTTAATTCTTCATTAAAAATTTTCTTTAATTATTAATGTTTGAATTTTATTTACCCCCTTCTTGTTACATGTCCATTCATTTTTTTTTTTGTTCACATGTTCTACTTAAACCTAGGTTTTAAATTCACTAGGCTTGGGGACATTTTTTTATTTTTTTTAAGGGGAAATTTAGTTATTAAACTTTACTCATACCATCATTCATTTTAAGGTCGACTAGGTTCTAAAGAGGCATAGTTTTCTAGGTACTAGGTTTATTAACTTACCAGAGTTAAAATCACGACGTGTTCTTCAAGACGCATTACATGTTCCAAGGGTGCCACTCACTTGCATTCCGGTAGTATTTGCAGGACGTGCCCTTCAAGACGCACTACGTGCTCCAAGGGTGCCACTCACCTCTTGACTTATTTTGGTAGAAGTCAAACCCCTGGAGTCAATACTCCGTCAGGTGACCTTGTGGGAGACTAAAGGGCTCTAACGAATAAGGACCCTTCCTTATTGCGCACCCCTTAGAATCATCATGGGTGATTGTCATAGTCTTCCCTCATGACATCGTGGATATCTCAAACTAGGTAATCGTTAACCTACAGTTCGAGCCACGAAGGGAGTGCTAGTAGGCTCTGGCATGGCTGCTACCACACCTCTCCCTCAATATCTCTGGTTGTTGTGAGTGACCCCTCTACTCCAAATGTGAGTCTGATTACCAAGTTATCGTCATCTTGTATCCATCAACAACATGTCAATGATCCATAAACAACATCATATTATATCAGTCATATGTCACATATGCAATAACAAAAATACACAAATCATAAACAGTCCACTCCTTGACTCGATCCAGAGTCCAAGGAGGTTCATCGATGTCGTCGACATCCTCAACCTATAAAGAGTCCTGCACACTCATGAGAAACTAGTCAATAGCACCCATCTATTCATAATAACATAACATAACATCATAAATCACAATCCCATTATCAGAATCCATAAGCGAAGCAATCACTCATATAATTAACTGGATCACTTGCATGCAAGTGTCCTCAAAGAATAAGTTACATCAGAAGTGCACGCAAGAGAGGGATGTTACATACACATCCTCTTATTTTAAACTTCGTCCCGAAGTTTTCACAGTACACAAATGCAGAAATAAAGTATCTGGCAATATCTAAATGTCTAGCCATCAAACCAAAATGGAAATTATTGACGCATATCATATGCATCCTCCAAGGTAGCTGAGTGTGGACTAAACTTTTCCTACTGGTCCTGGACCCGATCGACAGTTTGACACCATAGAGGTCGAATGCAATGGTCCAGAAAGCAGATTGGTTCCACCATGAGCGCACCCTCTCCCAACATCCGCCAATAACTCAATTCAATCACATGCATAGGATCATTAACATAAAGTCACACACACATACAAGATAAATATCGAGCAACTCCTCAAAGAATGAGGCACAGCTATCCATTAGTCCCTTCATAATTATGGTTGACGCAATGCGCATTGGCAAACCCTTCTGTCGATCCTGCGCTTCATCCATCCCCTTTCTTATTATTTGTAAATTTTCTTTCAATTCTTGGATCGCTTCTGGTCCTACCAGGACCCCATCCTCGAGTTGATCCCAACTCAAAGGCATCTGACACAGTCTCCCATCAATAAACTCAAATGGCGCCATCTTAATGGTTCTTTGATGGTTGTTGTTGCACGCAAACTCGACTAGCAGCCAGAACTATTCCCAACATTTTTGTTGGTCCAATACACACATACGCAACACAACCTTCCAAAATTGGTTTGTTCCTTTGGTCAGCCTGTCTATTTCAAGGACATGTTGTACTAAAGTTCAGTGGTGTTCCCAAGGCCTCTTGGCACTAGTCCAAATTGTCTTGCAATCACCAATTCCTTTATCGGATATGATTATTTTGGTACGTTTGGAAGTCTCAAGATCTTGCTAATACAACTCTAGCTATACCTAGCTCCTGATGCGTCGTACGCACAAGGACAAAATGTGAATTCTTCTTCAGAGTGTCACTATCACGACAATCGATTTGTGCCTCCTTGCTGTCAATGATAATTCAATAGTGAAGTCCGTCGAAACAACCTATCATGTTGATTCTCGAATAGCAGGGGGTCGTAGAAATCCTCTCGGATGTCTATGTTCAGCCTTCACCTGCCGACCTTCTAGACATCTCGCCACGCAGTTGACGATGACCACCTGTATCCCTTCAAGAAGAATAAGGGCTTAAGGTCAGTCCTCATCCTCATGAATTCTGGATGAGCCATGTACACTGCTCTATGAGCGTCTCATAAGTTCAAAAATTCTCAATTTGTCGTTGGGATGAAATAATTATGGTTATTATAGCTCAAATATACGTCGTTTTCCACCATATATCCCTCAATTTTGGTACCAACATGGTGTCTTGCCCTAAAAATTCCTTACCCTCTTTATATTGATCAGTGTCGCGTTGTAGTTAGAATCTTTTCACGTAGATTTGTTGAAGAGGTATCACTGAAAATATGTAATGTTCTTGACTTGGCTAGTCTAGGAAATGTTGCTAATGTGTATGTAGGATCTATTGTTTACAGCATATAAATGATCATACAAATAATAAATGTGACAAAGGACTGCAAAGTTTATATTATGATATCTCTGCAGATTACAAAAGGTTGAATGTGGCCGAATAAACTGACAATACTCGACTAGATCAACAAACAAAGGATCTTAGCCGGAATACAAATAAGCAACTGCGACTAAATAAAATAACAACACTCAGCTAGATCAAAAGACAAAAGGATCTTAGCCGAAATACAAATAAGCAACTAAAAGATAATACCCGAAATATGGGAGCACTGCGGAATCAATGAAGAATGATGGAAGACCTGGATGATCTTCCCGGTGACTAGGGTGTGTCTTTCAACACCAAAATCAGCCAACTAGTGTCTTCCTCCTAGAATACACTGAACTATCTATCCTGAGATGCGCCTCTTCTCCTCAATGACAAGTCATAATTTGCATAATGTTGAATTAGGTCGTTGACCCTTCCTTTATAGATTTCCAAAACCCTAAATCATGATGAAACCCTAATTCACTGTTGACTTCCAAAACCCTAAATCATTGTTGAAACCCTAATTCACTGTTGACTTCTATTTTTAGCTCAAAATGACTTAAAAGCACTTTTAACCCTTTTTATCTCAATGTCACTTTCTGAATATAACACATGTGACTGGAGTGACCTCTAATAACCCTGTTTACCCCTCTTTGGCCCTGGCTATAGTCTAACGGGGCGGTTTAGACCATTAGGCCTCCTCTCTGGAGCTCCTATTTGGAAAGGGACATTAAAAAATATGTGTGGTCTCTGACTCAACGTGTCTGCCACTATGTTCACTATTTCTTTTAAGTAGGAAATCTCAAAATCATAATCGATAAGCAGTTCTGACCAATGTCTTTGCCGCGCGTTCAAGCCATTTTGCGTAAAAAGGTGTTGTAAAGCATAGTGGTATGTTTCTAGTTCGAATTTTCATCCACTCAGGTAGTATCTCCACACTCTCAGGGAATACACAATTACTAACGACTCCAAATCGTGCGTCGCGTAGTTATTTTCATGCTTCCTTAACTTCTTGTAGATGTAAGTGATCACTCTACCATATTTCCTCTAACTCTGTCTAAGCCTTCCTTGGATGCGTCAGTGCATACCAAGAATCCCCCGTCCATGCTAAGGTATTTTAGTATTGGCATTGTCGTCAACAACTCCTTGAGCCTTCGATATGCTTCCGAGCATTTCTCGGTCCACACAAACTTCATGTTCTTCTTCTACAATTTCGTAACCGGATTTGCTATCTTTGAAGAACCCTCGACGAACCGTCGATAATATCTCACTAAAACCATGAAGTTGTGCACTTCTGGGACATTCTTCGACTTAGGTCACTACACAATAGACTCTACCTTCGTTGTATCCACAATGATGCCTTCATCGAAGATAACATTCCCTAAGAAATGAGTCCTCGATAGCTTTGCGACCGCTTCCCATAGTTTTTTCTCTCGCAACACTATAGTACCAAGCGTAAAAGTTCATCTTGATCTTCCATTATCCGAGAAAATAATAAAGTGTCATCAAGGAATACTTGATGGTAGTCAATCAGAGTCTCCACAACCCATCCTTCTTCCATATGGGATGGGTTGTAGAGTCTTCCATATGGGATGGGTTGTGGAGACTCTAGACGTATCTCAATACCAAGATGTCTTGTCTGGACGACGTCTTATTTTGTTGTGCACTAGATGTTGCCAGTCCGGATGGTCTTGTAGGAGTCCTGACCAAACTCTCATGGTCAAATCTCTCTTATCTAATAGGCCTATTGGACTGCATCGTGCAACGTCCAGGCATTTAGACCCTCGCCTTCACACGACGCTAGAGTTAATGCCGCACACGAACTTGTTGACCTCATCTTATCCGTTTTCAAATGTGGGGAATACTAGAGTATCTTCATGAATCTGACCTCAACTCTGGAAACCTACGACCACCTAGTTGTAAGGCGCGAAACTCATTGATCTGGCGCTCAATGAGTTCCTCTGACAATTACTTATCCTGAAAATGTTCATTGAACCATTTCCATAACATGGCTCTGAAGACCATGTTTAACTGAGGTAGGAGCGTCTTCCACCTTAGAAGAGCGCTCCCCTTTAGCTAAATATCGTCATGCGGACCTTCGTGCTAGAGGTTGTAACTGCAAAGTGCGAAGCACATTGCCTTATTCTCCAGGCATGCCTCAACGGATGAGCCATCTGTGGCACTCATAAACTCGGGAACTTGACCCTCTCAAGTTTTCTGTGAAAGCTACCAGTACTAGCTAGGGCGCTTTATGGACCCTCAGGGGTACAGGCACCTTGGCCTTATCTCATAACATACGGTTGGTAAAGGCCTCTGACATTTCCCTGAAAGGACCCTGTCAAACCCAGCGCATCTTGCACAACAATCTGCTCATGCTCAAGACTTTTTCTTATCCCTGGGGGTTTAAACCCCTCTAGCATGGCTGCTACTGGAGGCATCGCGCCTCCTTCCTCGGTACCACGTCGTGAATTTCTGCAATGTCCTTTAGTTGCGATTACCGCATGGATGGGTTAAAATTTTAATTAGCGCTAAGTATTAGTCAAGGGTTTAATTCAGTGGAAGGCATGGCTATCTGCATTTGTGGGGTTGAACCGACTCTAATACCATATGTAACGGCCCTATTGTTACGTCTACACAACGATAAAACAACAGGTAAAAATTTTCCTTTTTTTTCTTTCGCCAGGAAATACACATCAATTAAACATGACGCAAAAGAAATTAGAGGTACAACTCATCAACTACCAACATTAAGGTCAAGGCGCAATATCAAGCAATTTCACAATGGATCATCATCACGTGAAATTTCAAGATGCCAGCAGTTCACATGACCGATCTCCATCACATACATTCCAGTTACTAAATCCATCATACAATGAAATAAGGTAAGGCGTGATGTAATCGGATTTATTCTATCACACCAGAGTAAACAATTTCTATAACTAATAAGCATCCATGTAAACCACAACGCACAGGTAAAATTCAACTTTGTTTTCATGGCGCAAAAGTACATTAATTCTAACTCAAGGAGCAAGGGAACTAATCACATGACAATCACACGTCATCAATTCAATGCACGCCATAATCTATTAACTAGATCGGTGTACATCCATCAGTAAACCAATGCGCAAGAAAACTGAATTACTAATCAATCGAGCCATGGCATAAGCTAAGGTGCATGTAATTAACTTATTTATTCCGAAGGCGCAAGAAGATATCTACTTAACTACAAGGCATGCGATTAAATCAATCATCAAATTCACAATATACAACATCAAAATCAAGGTACGCACACGACCTATATGTCAGATTAACAACATTTCAACATCAATTGTTGTGCGCAAGTGATCTAATCACAAGGAAGTTGTACATTATCAATGCGACAATCTGCGCTAGTAATCTAAGGCGTAAACATTTACGCTTCAACTTAGTCCATAGTGCCAGCCATTTAAACACCAGCTTATACCAAGTGCAAGAATTTCAAAAGCCCTTACTATCATACAATCTAAGTAAACAAGACGAAGGACTCTAAATCAATCATGCTATTCAATGATGCATGGTAATTACATTCATTACTTTTAGTTGTGCAAGCCTAGGATCTAACCATCAATCCAAGCACAAGAATCCAACTCCAAGGTCATCATGTAAAACATATAAATCAGTTATAGACAGTGGGCGTGTTAATAGCCAAGATCATCTAAACAAATTCCAATACATCGATAAATGCCATTTTTATTTACTAAAAGATCACTAGATTAGTTTTTCAAACCCTATCACAACTAAGTTGTCCTTGTGATTATCCACTAAGCAGGCCTCGCTTGGCAATATCATTATTCATTTGCACGCCCAAGATACTCTAGTAGTAACTGAAATTTTTAATCTCCACAGTTCTAATTCTGAAGGTAACGTAAGTCGAAAGGAAATTAACTGGAATAAAATTTAAAGAAAATTAAATGGTATTCAATTAAACTGAAATTATCTTAGACTGAAAAAAAAAATAAACTAGAAGACTGGAATATAAACACGTAGCTTTTGTCTAGAATTTACTAAAGTTGGAAAAGTGAGATACAGATCGCTGAGTGAAAGGAAACCCAGGATGGAAATTCTAGATGTCTCATGGCAGCTCGTTGGTCATTAATATCGTTGGGAAAATGCAAAGCCTTGCAACGATATTTGTTGCGTGGAAATATTGAAGTCGCCTAGCGTCAACAACGAATTTCGTTGTTCCCAGAAGACTAGGTTTGTTGGGACGCTGAGCGAGGTTACTGCGTGAGGGAGGTAACGGTCAGGACGCAGGGTGGTCGAAGTTTTCAAGGAATCCCTCCACACGCAATGGAGTTGTCACCACCAACGTCGAGTATTAAGCTATGATCCTTCAGTTCTTTCTCCAACTACAAGGAACAAAAACACATGAAGGAAGGCATAGGTTAACATAGAGGAGAGCCAAGAGATAGGCAGGGATCTGAAGTTGAAGGAGTGGATCCAGTTTCTTCCATTGATGTTTTTCCACTGGGAAGGAATAAACGGTGCGACACTTACTTACTTGAAGGGTTTGGTTCAGGTAATAACTGGGAAATATCGGTCTTTGAGAGAGCGCCAGCAATCAATCGGATCACTACGGCCTGAGATAAACAAATTCTATTTACCTGCAGACCAAGGGGTTCGTACAACCCTGGATGCAATTAAGTTCTTTAACATGTCACCTCTGAGAAGCTTGAACCGAGGGACCGAGCGAGGCATTCCTTGGCACTTCTCCAAAGTATTTACACCAGAGAGTAATCCTCTCAATAAATTATTTATTATTAGGTGGAGAACATTGCATTTGTAAAGTTTAAGTCCAAGATATCCAGAGAACACTTGCCACACTATCAGGACGCTTTGCAACAAGTTTGATTTCCTTTTATATTCTTTAAAAACAGAACAGTGAATTGATATGGGTAATATGGGGAATTTAAGCACCTAATAGCGCCTAGATAATATGCTCTGAAGAGTCTAAAAAAAAATTGTGAGAGATAAAAAATCCTCCAGACAGTGGGCGTGTTAATAGCCAAGATGGTGAGAGGAACAAACTTAGCTCGAGGAGGTTTGATATGATTTCTTTAAAGAGTAAATACCATGCTGACAAAAAATTTAACACAGAATTACGAAGGAAATAATTAAAGGAAGGAAGGTGGATTTTATTAATAAATCTGCAATGATAACTTCGGGACAACGCGAAAATCAGAAAACATTGCATCGAGGATTCCTACACACATCCAGTGGTTAGTCTTGTTACATCTGACCAACAAGGTTGTAGTGCCTTCAATGTCTAGTTTCCTTTGGTTAGGTTTGGGCTGTAAGGGAAGGATGGGAACTCAATGAACTTCGTGACTGTGCAAGGGGGACGACGAAGGGAGCTTTGACAAGTATTTTTTCTTTTTTTTAACTGAAAAGGGAGACTATGTTATAGAGAAGTTCCTTTCTACATATACAAGCATCTACAATTAGAAATATCTGCCTCTATTTCATATACAGACTAACAACTAACACTCATATAAATTTTGTAAATTCTAACTTTGTACAATGTCTATTGTNTTTTGTCTAGAAATTACTAAAGTTGGAAAAGTGAGATACGGATCGTTGAGTGAAAGGAAACCTAGGATAGAAATGCTAGATGTCTCTTCGCAACTCGTTGGTCATCAATATCACTCGGAAAATGCAAAGCCTTGTAGTGATATTTGTTGCGTCGAAAGATTGAAGTCACCTAGCATCAGCAACTAATTTCGATGTGCCCAGAAGACTAGGTTTTTTGGGCCGTTGAGGGAGGTTAATGCATGAGGGAAGTAACGGTCAGGATGCGGGGTGGTCGAAGTTTTCAAGGAATCCCTCGACACACAATGGAGATGTCACCACCAACGCCGAGTATTAATCTACGAGCCTTCGGTTCTTTCTCCAACTACAAGGAATAAAAACATAGGAAGGAAGGCATAGGTTAGCACAGAGGAGAGCCAAGAGACAGGCAGGGATTTGAAGTTGAAGGAGTCGATCCAGTTTCTGCCACTGATGTTTTTCCACTGGGAAGAATAAACGGTGCGACACTTACTTACTTGAAGGGTTTGGTTTAGGTAATAACTGGGAAATATCGGTCTTTGAGAGAGCGCCAGCAATCAATCGGATCACTACGGCCTGAGATAAACAAATTCTATTTACCTGCAGACCAAGGGGTTCGTACAACCCTGGATGCAATTAAGTTCTTTAACATGTCACCTCTGAGAAGCTTGAACCGAGGGACCGAGCGAGGCATTCCTTGGCACTTCTCCAAAGTATTTACACCAGAGAGTAATCCTCTCAATAAATTATTTATTATTAGGTGGAGAACATTGCATTTGTAAAGTTTAAGTCCAAGATATCCAGAGAACACTAGCCACACTATCAGGACGCTTTGCAACAAGTTTGATTTCCTTTTATATTCTTTAAAAACAGAACAGTGAATTGATATGGGTAATATGGGGAATTTAAGCACCTAATAGCACCTAGATAATATGCTCTGAAGAGTCTAAAAAAAAATTGTAAGAGATAAAAAATCCTCCAGACAGTGGGCGTGTTAATAGCCAAGATGGTGAGAGGAACAAACTTAGCTCGACGAGGTTTGATATGATTTCTGGAAATGCAGATTTAAAGAGTAAATACCATGCTGACAAAAAATTTAACACAGAATTACGAAGGAAATAATTGAAGGAAGGAAGGTGGATTTTATTAATAAATCTGCAATGATAACTTCGCGACAACGCGAAAATCAGAAAACATTGCATCGAGGATTCCTACACACATCCAGTGGTTGGTCTTGTTACATCTGACCAACAAGGTTGTAGTGCCTTCAATGTCTAGTTTCCTTTGGTTAGGTTTGGGCTATAAGGGAAGGATGGGAACTCAATGAACTTCTTGACTGTGCAAGGGGGACGACGAAGGGAGCTTTGACAAGTATTTTTTTTTTTTTTTAACTGAAAAGGGAGACTATGTTATAGAGAAGTTCCTTTCTACGTATACAAGCATCTACAATTAGAAATATCTGCATCTATTTCATATACAGACTAACAACTAACACTCATATAAATTTTGTAAATTCTAACCTTGTACAATGTCTATTGTAAACAAATATTCAGAAAAGAACAGAAAAGATACAATGGCGAATACAAACATTACACAGAGATTTTTCCCCTCGAAACCCAAACCGGGAAAACCAACATATATTATATTCATTCATTGTGTTACATTGTTTACAATACAATATACATATAGGATCCAGCGGCATCCAAAACTCTAACCCAGTGACCTAGATTAGTCCAAAACCCTAATTCCTTAACCGGAAATAAAAAACCATCAGAAAAAACCATGTGTCGAAAAAACTACCTAAATACATGACACGTTTCCCGAGGCAAAAAAAAATTATGGGAGCGCTGCCCCCTAACCCCCCTACGCGCCCGGCGCATACGCTCAGATGCTACTGCTCGTGCAAAGAATATAACACATACCTAACAAATTTAAACCCCTGAAAATTAAAATCTTTGACCAGAAACACAGTAGCAATGCACATATAGAATTTAAATCTCATTGCGATCAATATCTTCAAAAGAAATACAATAACCATACATAGATAAAAATCAATCTTGTTGACATCAACCTTCAGTAGAATTACCATGGCCATACATAGATAAAATTAATCTTATTGCAATCAAATCGTCAGCAGAAATACCGTAGCCATACATACATAAAAATTAAATCTCATTACAATCAATCTTCAACAAAAATACCGTCGCCGGAAGAAGGTGAAACTAGAGATGATCCTCTTGACTGGCGCTCCTTCCGATCTCCTTCTTTCTAATCGTTGAGACCTCACCGGTACCTCCCAACCAATGCTAGGGGTACTCTTCTTCCCCCTAAGCCCCCCCGAGCCACAAAGGGGCCACGCACACAAACCTAGAGAAATATCTAGTTCCCAGCTCGCCTCGCAAGGTCGAGCTACCACTCCCCTTTTGAGTTGGGCATCCCAACTCCCACAAGAAAAATCAGTCAAGCACAATTCGACAGCGTAACCTTACGCCTACCAGTCTTGATCCATACTCCTCCTCCACCATCCTTTTTATAGAATTTTCTTAGTGATTAGTTTCTCAAACTTTCATTACATTATTTTCATTAAATTTAATTAGGATAAACCTCTCCCATACACATGTCACCCGATCCCTTAGTTACACCAGAAAATCAATTTATTAATTAATTAAATTTGCCTATTTCCCTCACCCACCTAAAAGCGTTCCTAAAAACATTCATTGGTGTCCCTTTATTCCCTTACATTTATTAAATGAATGACGCCCTTTTTAAAACCTAGTTGAGTTCACATTTAGAAGGTTTCAAAGACTAGATTCCCTACTATGTTAGACAATCCCCTTTTCCTCAAGTTTCCCCTTTTCTTCTAAGTTCAGATTTAGCAAGTTTAGGTATAAACAACAATTTACTCTTTTAATAATTTAATCCTTCATTAAACTTTTACTTTAATTATTAATGTTTGAATTTTCTTTACGCCCTTCTTGTTACATGTCCATTAAGTTTTTTTTTTGTTCACATGTTCTACTTAAACCTAGGTTTTAAATTCACTAGGCTTGGCGACAGATTATTTTTTTTTTTAAGGGAAAAAATAGTTATTAAAATTTACTCATACCATCATTCATTTTAAGGTCGACCATGTCCTAAGCAGACATAGTTTTCTAGGTATTATTTGTATTAACTTACTCGAGTTAAAATCATGACGTGCCCTTCAAGACGCACTACGTGCTCCAAGGGTGCCACTCGCTTTCATTCTGGTTTTATTTGCGCGATGTGCCCTTAAAGATGCACTATGTGCTGCAAGGGTGCCACTCGCCTCTTGACTAATTTTGGTAGACATCAAACCCCTGGAGTCAATTATTCATCAGGTAGCCGTGTGGGAGATTAATGGCCTCTAAGGAATAAGGACCATGCCTTATTGTGCGCCCCTTAGAATCATTGTGAGTGACTGTCACAGTCTGCCCTGACGACATCGTGAATCTTTCGCACTAGGTAATCGTTAACCTACAGTTCGAGACACGGCAGGAGTACTAGTAGGTTGTGGTAGGGTTGCTACCACACCTCTCCCTCAATATCTCTAGTTGTCGTGTGTGACCCCTCTACTCCAAATGTGAGTCTGATTATCAAGTTATTGTCATCCTACATCAATCAACAACATGTCAACGATCCATAAACAACATCATATTATATCATTCATATGTCACATATGCAATAACATAAATACATAAACCATAAACAGTCCACTCCCTGACTCAATCCAGAGTACAAGGAGGTCCATCGATGTCGTCGGCATCCTCAACCTATAAAGCGTCATTCACACTCAGGAGAAACCAATCAATAGTACCTGTCTATTCATAATAACATAACATAACATCATAAATCAAAATYCCATKATCAGAATCCATWAGCGAAGCAATCACTCATATAATGATCTGGATCACTTGCATGCAAGTGTCCTCAAAGAATAAGTCACATTAGAAGTGYGYGCAAGAGAGAGATGTTACACTACCAAAGAGGGTTATGCGGCATAGCCTGTTATATTAGAAAGAGTATTTCTCCTCACACWCAACTTCATAAGATTGACCCTCTTAATCAGTTCATTTGGATAGAAATTCCAGACATCAATGATAAAAAGATGTATATAGCAATTTGCTAATTTTCCCCCATTTATTCTACTTTTTATAATAAAAACAATCTAGATAGAAATTGTTCCTATAATAATTTAGAACACGATATTTATAGTTTGAAAAATGAAGGTAATATCCTCCTGCTAGGTGACTTTAATACTAGGACTAGAACTAACCAAGCTACTATTTTAAGCAATGATTCCAACCATAATCCTTTATGGCTAGATGGGGACCTTGTTTTAGCTAATAGCTACAAAAGAAGCTCCAAAGACCCAACTGAGAATTTATTTGGTCCTGAGATAGTCAAGCTCTGCAGCTCTCAAGACTTAATAATTTGCAATGGAGTAATGAAGTGGCCAAACTCCAACCAAATGACTTGTATTCATGGAATAGGTAGTAGTGGTGTAGATTATGTGATATCTGAGATCCTCGTTTCCAACCAAATAGTAACTTTTGACCTTTTAAATCATCATGAACTTGACTATGATCATAGAGCTTTAACCCTAACTCTAAACTTTGTGTTGCATAGGAGCGCCATTGAAGAGAATTCTAATAATCAAAGACAATTTCTCTTTGCCAAAAGTAAAGTTGACATTTTCTTACAGGATTTAAATAGTGAATTAAATCTCCTAACTTATAAGGACAACATTGAAGAACTCTATCATAATTTTACAACTACCCTTTCCACTTCCATTAACAATTTATGTTTAGAGGTGTCATGTAAAAAGAATAATAGAACAACCAACCCTTGGTATGATAAAGAATATACGGTTGCTAGGAAAGTCATTAGGGATGCTTCTAATTAGTCCTTAAAATTTGATAAGATCAATACATACAAATCCCTAATTTAAAGGAAAAAAATGTACTATATCAATAAAAGACAAGAGCATATTTCACCACTATCTAAGCTTGATCCTAAGAATTTTTGGAGGAAAATTATAATCTGAAATACTAAAAAAAATAATATGATTCCCTTAAGGTACTGGAATTCCTACCTTAAAAGTCTTTACGAGTTCCCTAATTCCATGGACACCATTCCTATTGTCCCTACATAGGATGAAGTTTTTTCTTTGGATGAAATTGAGTTCAGAGTTAAGCGGCTTGAAAATGGGAAATCTATGGACATTGAAGGCTACCAAGCTGGAATTTTTAAAATCGGAGGGCATATCCTCATCCCTCATATACACAAGTTCTTCAATTTAGTAGTCAAGAAGGGCTTCCCTTAACCCTGAACGCAAAGCCTCATTTTTCCTATCTTTAAAAATTGGGATAGAAACATTCCCTCCAATTATAGGACCATTATGATTAGCCCGATTTTTTTCAAGCTTTATGGAATTATTTTGGAAACGAAGATTAACCTTTGGCTAGAAATTCATGGTAAAAGAGATAAATTCTAGGCCAAGTTTAGGAAATATCTTTCAACTGTGGACCATATTGTTACCTTTAGTGTCATTGCAGAGGAGTTCTGCAATATTAAAAACAATATCTTTTGTTGAGTTCAGAAAATCTTTAGATACGATTCCCAAGAAAAACCTTTGGGATAGGTTGGAAGAGACAAAAGTGTCTTTCGAATTGAGGGTTTCTACAATAAGGTTGTATGAGAACGTTATTTCCAAGTTTAAGAACACTGAGGGCAAGTCAAAAGAGATTAACTGCAATATTGGAGTCAAGCAAGGTTGTCCCTTGTCCCCTACCCTTTTTGGCATGTACATTGACAAGTTAGAAGATTGCTTGGAAGAAGCAGGTTGTGTCGGCCCTACTCTCAGTGGTATAGTCATCAATATTCTTGTTTATTCTAATGATATCATTCTTATGGCAATGAATCCCCACGATCTTGGAAAGAAACTAAGAATCCTCAAGGAGTTTTTCTCCAATACGGGTATGACTATTAATACTGACAAGACTGAGGTCATGATCATTAAATCCAAAAATATCACTTACGATACCTTTGTATATGACAACAACAACTTGGAGGAACTAACTTCATACAAATATCTTGGAATCAATATTCACCACAAGCTCAACTGGAATTATAGCATTGAGAAAAGGATTATTGGGGGATGGAAATATTATTATGGGCTTGAAAACAATTGTCAATCAACCGATCTTTGGATATGGGATAATAAGAAACTCCTGTTTGAGACTCTTGTTACACCTGTTATTCTATATGGATGCAAAGTTTGGGGATGCAATATCTCTCGTGAATCCTAGAGAAAGATAGAGAAAATCCAAAAGAATTTTATAACCTATAATGTCAAAATTAAAGGAAATACGCCCTATCCCATCCTCCACTTAGAGGAAATCCTTTCCCCCATTGAGAGCATAACTATGAATAAATACCTAATGTATAAGAACAAGTTAAACAACATGGAAGACGAAAGGCTTCCTAAAATTGCTTCAAAATCTAGTTGTAACCACCTTCGACTCAAGCGAGGATGGCATAAAGATGTCTAGTCTTGGCTAAGCCATTGGGGAATCATGGAAGAGACCATTTTGTATAATAAAGATACTATTAAAAATATCATTAAATCAAAATTTAAGGAGAAAATGTTGTGTGGCAAAGAGTTAGAGGAAAAAGAAAATTAAGGTATTATAAGGATGTAAACAACCCTAATCTAGAAGATCAAAATCATATATTTGTTTTGACAAGTGTAAAGAAAAAAATAAGCATTGCTAAGATAAGAACAAATTCTCACGAGCTCGATAGTGAAACTAGGCATTGGTCAATTATTAAAATGTCATGGGATGAAAGAGTGTGTCACCTTTGTGACACTAAGAAGATTGAAGATGAAAAGAACTTTTTCTTAGATTGTCCAGCCTATACCCAGATTAGATCTCAATTTCAAAATATTTGTCACACTATCAACCTTCCTAACCTTTTAACTCAACAAAACTATGGTGATATTAGAAAGATTCTCTTAATGCTTTTCGAGCACATAAACAAAATTCTAAAGAATTGCAAGTAATCCATTACCCTCTTGAGGTCTAATAGACCAATTCGATCTCAGTGAACGTTAATCATCATCATCATCAATAAAATAAATAATTACTATTACGACCATATTTTATGTCTCTGATGTATATTCGTGAAAATGTGTTTATAAAAAGTGTTTAATATATAATTGTAAATAGTATTTTATATATAACAAAGTAAATAACATTCTAAGTTTACACCATCCAGTTTCAAAAAATGACACTCATTTAAATATTTGATATTATCATAAAATTCTCAAATTTCATACATTTAAATTGATGATGATGATTGACGTCCACTAAGACCGAATTGGTCTGTCGTATCTTAAGAGGGTAAGTGATTATTTGTGATTCTTTAGAATTTTTTTTATGTGCTCGAAAAACAT
Organism: Picea glauca; assembly: GCA_000966675.3. NCBI lineage: Eukaryota > Viridiplantae > Streptophyta > Pinopsida > Pinales > Pinaceae > Picea > Picea glauca. The sequence goes on from JZKD02S2085627.1 coordinate 41,250, forward strand.
TAAGAGAAGATTTCCAAGATAACCATAGTTTTGTTGAGTTAAGAGGTTAGGAAGGTTGGTAGTGTGACAAATATTTTGAGACAACCCATCATTTTTCCACTGTAATTGTAAATATCACTATCATACGAGCGTAGAGTTTTATATAGGTACTTATCTTAATTCCACTATTCACTTCATTCATTTGATTTCATAACACTATAAATTATAAATGCATTTATTTCATGATCTTATAAAAAATGAATTTGTTTTAAATTTTTATTTTTAATAAAAAATTTAAAAAATAATTTAATGATATATGTTTGAATTGTATTTATATAAATTATGAATAAATAATATTATTACATTTAAATAATTAGAGGGTAAAAGGAAATTATGATACTACAATGAGGTGGTACACCCTAACCTAGAAGATGAAAAGTATTTCTCGGTTTTGAATAGAACAAAGAAGAAAATCTATATTGTTAAAATTTGAACCAACTCCCACAAGCTGCATAATGAATCTAGACATTGAACAATTCACAATCCCCCATTGAAAGCATGACCATGATTAAGTATTGAATGTACAAGTATAAGATAAACAATATGGACGACAAGAGGCTCCCCAAAATTGCTTCAAAATCTAGAGCCAAAACCACTAGTGGCTCAAGCGGGCATGGCATATAGATGCCAAGTCTCAAGGAAATCATTGGGGGATACAGGAAGCTGTCATTCTGCAGAATACTAATAATATTAAAAAATTTATTACATCTAAATTAAAGGAGAATTTGTGGTGCGATAAATAATTAGAGGATAAATGGAAATTAAGACACTACAAGGAGGTGGTCAACCCTAACCTAGAACATCAAAAGTATGTCTTGGTTTTGAAGAGCGCAAAGAAGAAAATCAACATTGCTAAAATTTTACCAAACTCCTACGATCTACATAATGAAATTGGACGTTGGAAAATTCCCAAAACACAGTAGGATAAAATAATTTGTCATCTTTGTGACACTAAGAGGATTGAAGATGAAAAACACTTTCTCCTAAGGTCCCTTGCGTATACTCAAATTAGATCACATTTTCAAAATGTGTGTCACAATATAGATGTTCCTAACCTCCTAAGTCATCAAAACTATGGTGATCTTGGAACTCTTCTCTTAAAACTTTTCGAAAATAGAAATAAAATTCTAAAGAAATTTAAGTAATTTTTACCATTTTTAAGGTCTGATGGACCCATTTTGGTCTTATTGGACATTAATCATCATCATCCATAAAAAAATTAAATATAATAAAAATAATTCGAGTTGCATGTATTTTAGAATTTTTTTTGGTAGTTAGTTTTATGTGGATCCATTATAAAACTATAAGAAGACATTTGGCTAAGAGAATAAGACAAGAAATATGTATGGTTTTATTTTTATCTATTCATGGTTATATTGGATGTGGCTCTTTGAGCCTCATCAACTATCTAGAAAAGAAGAAGGAACATGGTCATTATTGTTGACTACATCCATCATGTAAGTAGATTGGGTGAAGGAACCAATGATAGAATGGTAACACGACCTAATTACAAATAATCACATTCATGAACTACAATAGAACAAAAATACATCTAATAAATTTGTGTTGGAAATGGCTCATTATGGTATAAAAATCACTTATATATGTATGTAAATAATCTCAATTGAATTAAAATGTTATTTCACAAATGCATTCATCGTTAATTGGAGGACACTCTAGATTTTAAAAAGCATATCACATAATTAAGTAAAACAATTTCTAGGAAGGTATAAACTTAAGGATCTTCAAAATATTATGGTAGAGTGCTTGATTTTCTAATAGAAAAAAAAATAGAGACAATCAAGACACTAAGAATTTTTCATCCATTAACCATACCAAACCGACTTTGGAAAGAGGTTTCAATGGACTTCATTGTCGTCTTACAAAATTAGTAAGGAAGAATGTTATAATGGTAGTATTAAATAGACTCAGAAGGTGTTCCTACAATGTTGCAATAGTGTTCATGGAAACAATTCATAAGATACATAGCAACCCCAAGATTATTGTAGGTGATAGAGATCCATTTTTCACTAGTAATTTTTACACTAAATTAGATTCTTCCCTGGGTACTCAACTAGCACACGATACATCATATCACCCAAAATTATATTGGAAAACAAATGTCGTGAATAAAATCCTGGAAATCTAACTTCATTGATTTACATTAGATAAATAATCACAGTGCCAAAGTCAAGTGGTTACCCCTTGTAGAATGGAGGTATAGTACACCATTCCGCACCTAAACCAAAATATCTCCCTTCAAGGAACTCTATGGGTGTATCAATGTGCATCAATCACAAATATATTTAGAGGGAAATGTAAGAATCAAGTGGTGGAGGAACACATTGATACAAGATCTTCTCTTTAATGACTTAATAAAAGAATTACATTAAAGAGTGTAAATGAGAGATTATGTGCAACATCATTAAAGAGGACATACATATGTAGAAAATATGAGAAGAAGAGATAGAACATAAGACATGATAACAGACTTCGTCCCAAGAATGGACTATGTCTCTAGGTCCACTTCGAAGTGGAGAGGCTTTATATTATTCTCAGTAAAAATTGGTAACAATTACATGGCTATACCTCCAAAACTGAAAATGGCCTACATATTCGCTGCTATGATGCAAAATATGAATACACTAGTGAATTTGTGGCGAGGAGTAGTGCGAAATTGACTATCAATTCGTCTCAATATGACATCGTCACCTCCAACCCCCTGCTGCTCTTCGTCTCGTTCCACGTGCCACCAGAGTGCAATAAATTCCTTATCTACATAAAAATTTGTGCCACTATACCTATTGAGTGTCGACTCCCAACAAATGCGAAATAATCAACTCAAGTTATAATATTTATGGGGTGGACTTTACCGAGTCACGCCCATGGTTCATTGGTAAAAAGAGTCTAATATAAGTAGGGAGGTCTCGGGGTCAAGATCGCGGGCCTCCCCCTTTTGAGCTATTGTTAAATTTTATTTTAAATATGGTATAAAACCATATCATAACCGTACCCACTATACTATACTTGGTACATGGGTTTAACCCCCTACCAAATATAAACTCACACCAAGATTCAGTAGCCCGTATCTCTTGGGATGTGACCTGTAATAAGTATTAGTCATCGATTTGTGTGGTTGTTGTATTTTTTGGTCCATCATCCAGGATCTGGTCGGATTTTGTGGGCAGTCGATATGTGGGTCGTCGACCGGGTCGACCGCTGGGTCCAGCATCGACTGATTCAATGACCATTTTTATTTTTGGAATTTTGTTGCCCAGCCCTCATTGGGCGTTTTCGGGGTGCCATGACCCATTGGTTGGGCCACATGGCACCCTACCATTGGTCGAACCTATCTAGTCAATTTTTTAGTAGGCACCAAGTGTCGTGTTGTCTATATTCCATGTGGCGGCTCTTGGGTAGTGCCATGTGGAATCACTTGGGGTGCCACGTGTCACTCACCAATAGGACCAAGTGGCCCCCAAAATTCCAAATCATCCTGCCACATGTCACCACCTGGGTGGTGCTACATTGGTGTCTTGATGTCATCATGATATCATGTTAACATCATCTCTACATAGTCAATTGTTTATGTCAACAGTATGGACGTTGAGTCACCTTGTTGACCAAAACTTTTACCTCCCATAACTTCTTCGTTCAGACTTTGTTTGAGGTTTTGTTGGCACCGTTGGAAAGCTTGTGACGAGCACTTTGAATTGGTGCTTTTTTTACTGATATTTGAGGACTTTGAACTTTTTCCTTTTTAGATCCTCCTGGATCATTCCTCCCCACTAAGAATATTTTAGGCCTCCAAAAGCCTCATCAGTCAACATGTAGGTGAGAGAATTTCTCCCTCACTTTATCTTTCTCGATCCACCATGATTTACTTAGATGTGTGCCCTTAAGGCCCACTCAAATATATTCAAAATCACCTCTGCGTAAATTCCCCGTCCTTATGTCCAGGACAATATATTCCTTTAACTCGTCCAAGTACTCAGGAGAAAACTTGTCCACTGAAGGTACTTAAACACTCTCCCTTTGATCCATGATCATTGGAGACTCATCAAGTTTCAGGTTTTCTATGTTCACAACTGAGTATATTTGCATGTATGGTGGTAGATTGTGGCGAAAGGAATTTATGACATTTTTCTTCAAAATAGTGAAGGGTCCATATCTTATGGGATTGAGCTTCTTTCCTCCCCCCTTCAAACTTTCCTTGCTAATGTGGAGCCACACTTGATCTCCCACTTGAAACTGATGATAAATTATGTGCTTGTCATGGTGAGCTTTGTATTGTGCTTGACTCTTTTCCAACTGTTCCTGGATTGTCTGGTGTACCTGTTGGATCCTACGAATGAACTTGTGGGATTTTTCTTCATCGATTTGTTCACTTTAGTCGACTTCTTTTCCAAAATTCAAGTCCAAGGGAGCCTTAGGAAAATACCCAAAACATGTCTTGAATGGTGAACTCTGTGTGGAAGAGTGCAAGGTTGGGTTGTATGCATGTTTCACATTTTGTATATGATCATCCCACAACTTGGGATGTTTTTTGCAATAGCCTCGAAGCAAATGAACCATTTTTTTGTTAACAACCTCTATCTGGTCATCGTTTTGTGGATGGAAAGAAGTACTCCTCTTCAACTTAGTTTCCAAAGTGGACCCATACATACTGAAAGAAACGATGAGCAATTTTCTCAGCAGTGATATGCTTTTTACATGGCATTAGGACACACATCTTACTAAACCTATACACTACTACATACAAGTAGTCATGGCCCCCTTTTTACAAAGGAAACTCCCCTACAAAATCCATGGAAATAATTTCCCAAGGATGAGAAGGAACAAGAAGTGGTGTGTGCAACCCCAATTTTCTATTAGTGTGCTTACAAGTTGAGAAAAACACACACCCCTTTACATATTTGGTTACAATTTATTTCATTTGAGGCCAGTAGAAAAACCTCTACAAATGTTCCATAGTTTTACCTGCTCCAAAATGCCCAGATACAAGGGAGGTGTGTGCTTCCCTAATTGCATGTACTCCCTCATTAGTTGGAATACAAAGATTTCCCATATGGTAGAGTAGTTTATCCTACACATAAAAAATCTCCACCTATGAACCATGGGTTAGCCTCTCATATACATCCTTGAAATATTCATCATTAGCATATTGTTCAATATAACTATCATGAGCTAAGGAAGCATTTTCCAAAATAATGGATCCAGAAACAGGAGGTCTAGAAATCATATCCGCAACTTTGTTGTTTGTACCCTTCTTGTATCTGATAACTATATGGAACTATTGTAAGAATCCCATCCACCTGTAGTGTCTTGATTGTTGCAGCTTGGTCTGTGACTATAGATATTCTAAGGGTTGGTGATTAGTGTGTATGATTGTTTATTTTCCCATCAAGTAGTGTTTCCATTTCTTCACGCTTTGTACCAATGCATACAATTCTTTGGCATATGTAGAATAGTTACAAACAACCTTAGAAAAAAAATTAGAATGAAAACAAATGGTCTTTCATTGTTGCATAAAGACTTCTCCCATGGCATAGGCACTGGCATCAATCTCGATTTGAAATGGTTGTTGAAGGTCAAGTAGATCTAGCATTGGTGTGGTGCTAATCTTTCTCTTCAAAGTGTCAAAGGAATTTTGTTGTCTTCCTCCCCACTAGAAGGCTTGTTTCACATTGGTTAAAACATGCAAAGGAGATGCAATGTAGGAGAAGTTTTCAATGAACTTTCTCCAGTACTGAACTGCCCCTAAGAAACTTCTAACCTATGAGGTTGATGTTGGCTTAGGCCAATTTAAAATAACTTCAACTTTGGATGGATCTATCCTTAGTTGACCACCTCCCATAATATGACCCAAGTAAACTAATAAGGTCTTGTCAAAGTCACACTTTGACAATTTTACATACAACTTTCCTTTTTAAGGACATCCAATACTCTCTTTATATGCATTGCATGTTCATTCCAATTCCTACTCAATAAAAGAATGTCATCTAAGTATACAATCACAAATTCATCAATGAAATGCCTAAAATTATCATTCATGACTCCCATGAATGTTGTTGGACCATAACAAAGCCCAAATGACATCACAAGCCATTCAAAAAGACCTTGTTTTGTTTTGAAGGCAGTCTTCCACACGTCTTCTTCTGCAAATCTGACTTGGTGGTAACTGCTCCTCAAATCCAACTTGGTGAAGTATATTGCATTCTTTAGTTGATATAGCAAGTCATCTGTCTGAGGCAAAGGGTATCGGTTCTTTATGGTGATCTTGTTGAGAGCACGGTAATCAACACACATTCTCCATGTGCCATCATTCTTTGGAACTAACACAATCGAAGAACCACATGGAGACGAGCTAGGTCGGATGACCCCTTGGGCTAGTAAGTCTTGCACATACTTCTTCATTTCTTCCATTTCCACAGTTGACATCCTATACATGCCCACATTTGGAATATGGACATCTTGTTGAAGATGTATTTCATGTTGAATCTCCCTCTTGGGAGGAAATTCACATGGTTTCTGAAAGATTTCATCATATTTAGATATAACATCAATCATTTCATCTTTGTGAGAGGGATCACAGCCTTGGAAAATATCATATGTCTTATCATCTTTTTCCCTCACAACCATGAGTACATATTTCTTATTAGTGTTTATGAGTCTTTTCATCTATCCTGCACTAACAAGAGTTGTATTTGTTTTCATATTGTGAGCTCTTACAATGTATTTCACTCCATCCTTTGTGAGATGGTATTTGTTCTCATTTCTGAAGAAGATTGCATTTATATCATAAATATATGGACTTCATAGAACAATGCCACATATATCAAGTGGAACAACATCTAAATCAACCTCATCTATCAACTTTGAAGCAATGGAAAATATAACCATACACTACTTGGTGACATTTAGTTTTGCATTGTAAGTTATGCAACCAAGAGGATATGGTTTTGGATAAGTTTTTGTTTCTAATCCCAACTTTTTAACAATAGTTTCTAAAATTAAAATCACTCAAGAACTCAGATCAAATAGAGTGTCAATCTTTGTGTGTTTAGATATAACTCTAATATGAAAAAAATCACTTATTCTTCTTTCACGATCATGAGATGTACTTGTGGAAGTTGAACCAGCATGAAATGAACTTTTACCTTGTACTCCAATGGATGTAATCCTCATTTTGTCACCTGAATCAGAACCAAGGTCTTGTTGCGTTGTTGCAACCGTTTTCGGCTTCCCTTTGCCACCAAATATTTTAGGCTTCATATCTGGATGTAGCTTCCAGCAGTGCTCGTCATCATTCCCATGTTTCTTGAAATGTTTGCAAGAGGGATTTCCTTCCTCTATCTTTGTTGGCATTTTCTTCTTGTCCTTTATTTTCCCTTTGAACTTGTTGTTCTGGAACTTGGAAAATTTCTTTGGGTGGTCTTCATGTACATTATTTCCCCTCCTTTCAAGGTGAGTTGCTTGCACACACACTTCATCTAAGTTTTTGGGGTTAAACAATAACAATGTATGTCAAATGTAACTGTGAATTGCACCAATATACTTCATCAAAGTTTCATGAGAATCTAAAGGAATATTTAATGAAAGTGCTTGTTTCCTAAATTCCTTTGTGAAACTCTAAACATTATGACCTTTACCCTGTCTTAAAATTTTCAATTCCATCATGGATTTTTTAACATAACCCAGTGGATACAATTTTTTTTTCAATGCAAATGTAATTTTAGACCATGGAGAAAGGAGTTTACCATTATGTTTTCTACCTTTCTGAATTTTTCTCTCCAACCATACAAAGGTTGTGCCTTCCAACCAAAGAGAAGCCAACTGAATCTTTTCCTTTTCCTCTTCGATATGTTGTACATGACAGTAAACTTCAATTTGTCTTATCCAATTAGTAAGCTTGCCAGCATTAACTTCTCCATTAAACATGGGAAAATTAAATTTCACATCTTGTTTCAACAGTGGCTTTTTAGAAGTACTTGGATGAAAACTAGAATAATGAGAATGAGAGGAAGAGGAAGAAAATCTTGAACTTGAAGATGGTGATGGAGGCTTAGGAGGATCTCCTCCAATTCCATGGTTCACTGAAGCATTATCCTCTCATTTATCTTTCTTCTTCTTCTCCTTTTTTTCCACTCTCTCTTCATAATCTGCATTCAATTTTTCTTCCTTATCTAACATCTAATAGAAGATCCTGTGAAAATTATGCTCATGCTCGGCATGCCTCTCTTCATCATCCATTTTCCTTCTTCGAGTTGCACATCCAATATTTGGGTTGAATGTCTTAAGTTTTCCTTCACCTTCTTTGAGCTTGGCCCTGGTAAGCATTCACACTTGCAATTCAAGTCAAAGAAGACTTCTCTGATACCAACATGATCCGAGATCTTTTCATCGATGACTTAATAAAATAATTACATTAAAGAGTCTAAATGAAATCTTATGTGCAACGTCATTAAAGAGGATATACATGTGGAGAAAATATGAGAAGAAGAAAAATAACACAAGACATGATAATGGAGTTCATCCCAAGAATGGACTACGTCTTTGGGCCCGCTTCGAAGTGG
>JZKD02S2085638.1:15845-26371 GCA_000966675.3 Picea glauca
CACCACTTTGGAGGATTTATTGGGTGGGAGTGAAAAACTCAAGGGAGATTAACCTGGCTGGTTAGGCCACATTAACCTCCTGAGGATAAAAAACACTCAGTGAAAGGAACTCTCCCAATGAAGAAACCCTAAGGCAACTAACCTAACATGATCCATGTAGACCTATTACATTATAAACCCGCGCAGGGGTGCAGTAATCCCGCCTACAAAACTATGTCGGAGCAAAAAAATTGCCCTGTAGAACCAATTAGTCTTCGACGTGTTTGCATCTGATGATGCACATCTTCATGGTACATGGAGTTGACCCCCTAGTTGAAGAGGCGGTCAACAGGTAGAACCCATACATGTTCACCTTGTGGCTGCAAAACATGTGATGAGGTACCTTAAGGGTACATTAGATTGTGGTCTCAATTATGATGGAGATCATGATTTCACATTGAGTGGGTACACTGATTCAGATTGGGCAGCAAGTGTTTCTGACAGGAAAAGCACTTCAGGATGTTGTTTCAGTTTGGGATCAGCCATGATCTCGTGGCAAAGTAGGAAGCAATCCATCATTTCTCTCAGCACAGCGGAAGCAGAATACATTGTTGCATGTTCTACCAGCTGCGAAGCTATATGGCTTCGAAAGTTGTTGGCCGGCCTATTTGACCTAGAGATGGAAGCAACCACGATCCTATGTGACAACCAGAGCTGCATAAAGATGATAGAGAATCTTGTATTCCATGACAGGTCGAAGCACATAGAGATTCGTTATCATTACATCCGTGACATGGTGCAAAGAGGAGCCATAAAGCTCCAGTACGTTAGCATGGACAAACAGGTTGTTGATGTGTTGACCAAGCCTTTATCTCGTGTAAAGTTTGAGCACTTTCGAGATAAGCTTGGTATAGTCCGAAAGGACCTTCCTCGAAAGGGGGAGTAGCCAATGAGATGAGACTAGTACTGTGCTTCCAACTTGATAGCTGTGACGTAAAGCCAGTCTAGTATCTTGCTTCCAGCTTGAGTGTTGTGACGTAAAGCAAGACGATGAGATATGACTAGTACTGTGCTTCCAGCTTGATAGCTATGACGTAAAGTCAGTCTAGTATCTTGCTTCCAGCTTGAGTGTCGTGACGTAAAGCAAGACGATGAGATGAGACTAGTACTGTGCTTCCAGCTTGATAGCTGTGACGTAAAGCCAGTCTACTATCTTGTTTCCAACTTGAGTGTTGTGACATAAAGCAAGACGATGAGATGAGACTAGTACTGTTCTTCCAGCTTGATAGCTATGACGTAAAACCAGTCTAGTATCTTGCTTCCAACTTGATTGTTGTGACGTAAAGCAAAACGAGTATCTTGCTTCCAGCTTGATTGTTGTGACGTAAATCAAGACGAGTATTGTGCTTCTAGCTTGAGAGCTGTGACGTAAATCCAGTCCATTATTATGATGATGAGCTAGCCTCGTGTTGTGTTGATAATGTATTAGTTTTATACTAATTCATATTGATGCAGATGATGATTGCATTCCTTTGAGAATGACGATGCTGCCGATGAAGAAAACTTTCGATGATTTATAGATACGCTAGTCAGTGTTCCAAGATGATATTGATGATGTTGTCCTCCTGATGTTGTTGATGATAAAGACCTCTCTCTCGTCTAATGTTGTTGAAGAATAACCTTCTTGTTAAGGGGGAGTGTTGAAATAATGTAACTGCAAAGTGTATTCTGATTATTATTTGATATTTATCATTGGATCAATCCCCATTGCGGATTGATCATGTCGGCTATTGTAAAGGACTAAATCCCCTTTTGCGGATTGGTCAAAATCTAATTGTAATAAGCAGAATAAGAAGTCGGCCCCAGAATATATTAAAGAAGCCCCCAAATATAATAAAGGTGGTTATAACCACCCAAAAGAAGAAGTCAGCCCTGCCAGTGAAAAGACACTTCCACACGTGCCAGACTTGTATAAATAAGGAGGCTAGTGCCTCACTTAGACACACACTCACTTGTTCATTGAGAGATAAGTTTCGGAGCTGCAGTTGGAGAAGAGAGAGAGAGAGGCGCATCTTTGGGAGAGGACTTTCTGTACTTGTTTGAGTTATCTCTTGGCATTGTATTGGCTATCTATATTAAGGAAGTTTTGTTGGGTTTTCTGCCCCATGAGGGTTTCCTAGGATAAATGATGTCTCTCTTGTGATTGTGTATTTCTCAGTGATTCTATCTTATGCTACTGTTATCTATTGAAATGCAAAGAACTATAATAATGGCTTAAACATTAACAATGATTAGTTCGAACCTCCATAGGGCTAAAATCCCACCAGATGGATGCTGAGACCCCAGCCAAGGGAAGACACAGATCAGAGGTTTGCACCAGAGAGAGAGGAGGACGTTCCACCAGAGACAGTCTGGCAAGCCTGGACCCGAGGGGGTCTTGCCCTTCTCACTATGATGTAGGCCTTGGAAGGCCCATGATGTCACCTATGTGACCCTTAACGTCACCCAGTGTTTTGGACACTTTGGAGGCAGTTGTGTGCCAAGTGGCACGTGTGGTTTGATCCAAAGGCCTTGGGAGGCCTAACGTTTTGCTCCTGGAGGCCAACGTTGCACTAAAAAAGGCCTAACATCACCCTAAAAGGGCATGACATCACCTTTTCTGCTTGATTTAGGGTTTTAATTTGTCATTTAATGTAAAAAATGGATATTACATGTAACTGGCCATGTTGGCCTTTTTGACCTAATTATGGTCATTGTAACTCTATAAATAAGGGATTTTCTCTTGTATTTTTCCATCATCTTTCACTCACACAAGTGTGAGGTCTGAAATTTGCGCCCTAATTAGGGTTACTTGGCTGAAATTTGGTGCACACATCTTGAAGGAGGCTTATTTTGGACTATTTTGTCATTTTTCTTGGTGGAAGTGTTCAACTAGGCTATTTGCTAGATGATTCTTGGTGAATGTAAGTAAAGTTTCTGCAATTCTTCTTCATTGAATGGTTATAGTTATATTTATCTTGCATTTGTACTAAGATTATGAAATTGCTAGCTTAAAACCCTAGGAGGCTAAAGCACCTGTTATTGTCCTTGCCTTAATAACTTTCACCTACTAGATTATGCCACGAAACCGATTTTCTTGAAGCTTTTGCTAAGGGCCTTACCATTGCAACAACCTAGCACATTTTGCTTCATCTAAGTCGTCATCTACTTCATCTTTGAGCTAAAGAGGGAGGAAAACTACTAGGGCCTAGGGTTACCTACTTCCTAGTAGCCATTTTCCCCCTATGGTTTAGTGATTGAAGCCTTGGGCTACCAACACTTCAATTATTGACCCCTCTTGTCTCTAGTTCTCTCATTATCATTTGTTCTTTCAAGATTTGTCGCTGCCTAAAAGGACTCCATTTACCCTAAAAAAGCACAGATCTATGCCTTGCTATTGAGTGATTGACAAAAACTACTATCAAAACTTTTACCTTGAGCTCTCTACTAACTACTCCTAACCTTAGAATAGTCTAATTTACTAACCTATTTGTTGTTGTTACTAAAGTAAACTACAGCCATCTATTGCAGCACTAAAAGCAACTAAAAGTAATTGAAAAAGTTGACTAATACACTGCCTTATTTGCTTCTGACAAATGCTAGTACTTTGGTATTGATGAGTAATTATTCTTGGTCATTTTGAAGCCATTTTAAGGCATTTATTATGACGCCACTGTCTTATAAACATTGCTGCTATAAATTTCTGTTTGCTTCACCATATATCAACTATTGCTTTTATTGATAAAGTCCATGGTTTTATGAAGTACTAACAACAAGTTGTATTTGCGAAAGATATATTTTCTTGTTGCTTTGTTCTGGGCAGGTACATCTTAATTCTTCATTACTTCATTGGCTAATACCCTGGGACTTTCTAATCAGTGTGACTTGCGAGAGGGGACATTTTCATAGAAACTTTAACCTTTGCCTTCTCAAACCCCAGGTCACCAGGGATGTCTCCCCTGGGCTATCAACCCTAAATAGAAAGAGGTATCTCGTTGAGGTAACAGTGATAGGATAACCTCTCGTTACGCCAATTTACCTTCCCTAAACTTTATCCTTTGGAATAAGTACAAATTGTGCGATAACAGGGCCCCATGCCTAATTAAAGTGGTTTTAACCACTAAGAAGAGAAGTCGGCCCTGGCCAGTGAAGAGACACCTTTCCAGCACCTGCCAGCTAGTATAAATAAAGGAGGCTAGGGCCTCATTATCTCACTCACTCATTCACTCATCAAGTGCGCAAGTTTGGTAGCTGCAGTTGGGAGAAGAAGGAAGAGAGGCGCATTGCTCAGTATTGGATATTCTCTAGTGTTTTGGTTTATTGTCTTGGCATTGTATTGGCTATCTATATTAAGGAATTTTTTGCTAGGTTTTCTCCCCCATGAGGGTTTCCCAGGATAAATGTTGTGTATCTTGTGATTGTGTTTCTCTCAGTGATCCTACCTATGCTATTGTTATCTAGTAAATTGAAAAGAAACCTAATAATAGCTCTAAACTTAACATGGTATCAGAGCTAAGCTGAAGAGAGCACATTTCACTGGATAAGCAAAAACGTCACTGTTGTCATACAAGAAAATTGGGGCTTTTATTGAAGAGGAATTTTTGCCTAAAACTTATTAAGGAAGTGCGCCCTAGCCTAGCGAACTCTTTGGCAACCTCAGCGCACTTTTCTAGTGGACAGAACTCCCGAAAAGTGAAACCCTAGTTTTCACTGGTACCAGAAAACCAGGAAACCAGAACCAATACCAGAAGTACCAGTCCAGAATTCCGCAGGCCCAGTTTGAAGAGGTAAAATTTGGATTTTCTGAAATCTGATTGCACCTGGCTACTCACCTCAGCCAAGTGCGCCTCATGGTAAGTTCAGATTTAATTTCTAAGCACTTTCAGTTTTTGGTCATTTTCCCAGCTACAAGTCAAGATGTCTGCAAACACCAAGCTTGTTGACAAGGTAGAAGGTGTGGATAACTTTCGTGCTTGGAAGTATAGGATTGCACTCATTCTTGAAGAGAATGACCTAGCAAGATTCATTAAGGAAAATGTGCCAGAACATATCAATGCTACAGCTAAAGCAAAACACCAGAAGGACATGCTTAGGGCCAAAAGAATCATTGCAAACTCTATTAAAGATCACTTGATCCCTCAAGTGGCTTCAAAGAAAACTCCAAAAGAAATGTTTGATTCCCTAACCAGGATGTACGAAGGAAAGAACATCAACCGGAAGATGAATCTAAGAAACCAACTCAAGAATACAACGATGCAGAAAGGAGAAACCGTACATGACTACTTCTCTAGGGTTTCTCAATTTAAGGAAGAACTAGAAGCAATTGGAGATACCCTAGATGAATATGAACTCATAATGACAGCTCTTAATGGTCTCACAAGACCTTGGGATGCTTCATCCAAACCATTTGTGCCAGAAAGGAGAAACTAAATTTTGACAATCTTTGGAAAGAATGTGTTAAAGAAGAAGCAAGAGTAGCTAACCGAGAAGCAGTACTATCAAGAGATGAAGATCAAGCCCTAGTTGCTCATGCTAAAGGAGGAAAGAAGAGGTCTCACTTCCAGAAGGAGACTCATCAACATAAGGAATCTCACCCTCCAAAGAGATTCCAAAAGTTTCAGAAAGGTCAAAGAAGAGAGAGATTTCTCCTCTTATCAATGCTACCATTGTGATAAGATGGGACATATTGCTAAGAATTGTCCAGCTAGAAGAGAAGAATACAAGAAGAGAAACAAAAGGCACCATGCCCATGCAATTGAAGATGAAGAGCCACCCACGAAGATGATTAAAGAACAGATTGAAGACTACGTCTTAATCTCTGCCCTCTCAGGATCAGTGTCACATGGAGAGGATACTTGGCTCATAGATAGTGGTGCCTCTAAGCACATGACAGGTCGGAGGGACATTCTCTCTAGCCTTACCGAAAAGAACTTTCCCCATAAAGTTACACTTGGAGATGATTACCAGTACCCTATCAAAGGAGTGGGAGAGTCCAATTACAAACTTGATTCAGGGACCCCAATGAAGATGAAGGATGTACTATATGTACCAGGTTTGACAAAGAACTTGCTTTCTATCTCTGCTTTAGATAAGAAAGGCTTCAGGGTTGCATTCATAGATGGTGAAGTCCTCATGTGGCCTAAAGGCAAAACCATAGAAGATGCAATTGTTATTGGAACAAAAGAAGGTGGCCTGTATAAATTAAAAGGTCACTCAAAAGCAGCCTTGATACACTCCACCGAGAGTCCATGTGAACTTTGACATAGAAGACTAGCTCACATCAACTACAAAGCATTACCATAGGTGAGAAAGGTAGTTACAGGTCTACCAAAATTCAAGGTTGACCATTAAGGTGTGTGCAATGGATGTGCACAAGGAAAGAACATCAAGAACCCTTTCCCGAAGAGCTACAGTAAAGCAGAAGGAGTCTTAGGGCTCATCCACTCAGATGTATGTGGCCCAATGTCGTCAACCTCTGTTAGTGGGTATGTATACTATGTATCATTTATTGATGACTATTCTCGCAAAACTTGGGTGTACTTCTTAAAGTCAAAAGATGAAGAGTTCGAAAAATTCAAGGAATTCAAAGCCTTGATAGAGAATCTCTCTGAAAGAAAGATCAAGACACTCAGGTCAGATAATGGAGGAGAATACACCTCAAAAGAGTTTGTGAACTTTTGTAAAGATGTCGGGATTAAGAGGGAGCTCACCACTCCCTACAATCCTCAACAAAATGGTGTAGCAGAAAGGAAGAACATAAGTATAATGGAAGCTGTGAAGACTATGATCCATAATCAATATCTTCCAATGCACTTATGGGCGAAAGCAGCAAGGACAACAGCGTATGTACAAAACAGATTATCCCAAAGTGCACTAGGGTTCAAAACCCTCGAAGAGGTCTTCTTCGGAAAGAAGCCAGAAGTAAGCCATCTTAAAATATTTGGTTGTCCAGTATTTATACACATTCTGAAAGAGAAGAGAACTTCAGGAAAGAAGAGAATATTTGTTGGATACTGTGAGGTCTCCAAGGCATTCAGAATTTATATACCAGGTTACCATCACATTGAGATCAGCAAAGATGTAACCTTTAATGAAGATGCAGAACTCATGAAATCAAGGAGATGTCAGCTTGAAGAAGTATATGAAGAAGAACCTGTAGCTCCCAGAGTTGCAGAACCAGTGAGGGAAGTCATAGTTTCCCCCGATGATGGGATTCATGAAGATCATGATATGATAGAATCTCAAGAACCTCCCCAGATGACGATCTCTCACAAGAGAAAGCCAGCTTGGGCAAGGGAACTTATTCAAGATGGAGAGAAGTATGGTGCCCCCAAAGGAACCATGAGACAAGTTAAGAAACCTAAGCCATTCTCCAAGGCTTTGATGTGTGATCTCATAGAGAAGGAGCCCACTTGCTTTGAAGAAGCCATTCAGAAGAAATAATGGGCAGATGCCATGACAGAAGAATACCAATCCATTATAAAGAATGATGTATGGGAAATAGTTCCCAGACTGAAGAGCAAGGATGTGGTATCTTCCAAATGGCTATACAAGATAAAACATGATGTTGATGGAAGTATTGAGAAATATAAAGCAAGGTTTGTAGCTCATGGTTTTTCTCAAAAGGAAGGCATTGATTATGAAGAAACGTTTGCTCCTGTAGCCAGATACACTTCAATCAGAACCATCATAGCCCTTGCAGCTAAGATGAAGTGGAAGTTACACCAAATGGATGTGAAAACAACTTTCTTAAATGGTGTCATTGAAGAAGAAGTGTACATAGAACAACCTCAAGGGTTTGAGGTTGAAGATAGAAAGACACATGTCTGCAAGTTGAAGAAGGCTCTGTACGGATTGAAACAAGCTCCTACAGCTTGGTATGGAAGAATTGACAGTTTCCTGACGAGCTTGGGCTTTACCAAGAGTAAAGTTGATTCTAACCTTTACTTCAAGGTTATGAATGATGAGCCAGTTATATTATTGTTGTATGTGGATGACTTATTCTTGATTGGAGAAGAAAAGCTCATCACTGATTGTAAGAAGAAGCTCGCTGCAGAATTTGAGATGAAAAACCTAGGCCTGATGCATTATTTCCTAGGTCTCGAAGTTTGCCAAAGCCCACAGAAGATCTTCCTTAACCAAGGGAAGTATACTATTGAAATATTGAAGAGATTTGATATGTTGGAGTGTAAATCCATGAACACACCCATGGAAACTAAGTTTAAGCTCTTGGTTGATACTTCGTCAGAATTGGTTGATGCCACGCTGTACAGACATATCATTGGATCGTTGATGTATCTGACGAACACCAAGCCAAATATATGTTTTGCTGTGAACACCTTGAGTCGGTATCTGGTAGAGCCCAGAGGTGTTCACCTTGTTGTTGCAAAACATGTGATGAGATACCTTAAGGGTACATTGGACTTTGGTCTCTGCTACAATGGAGATCAAGACTTCAGACTGATTGGTTATACCGATTCAAATTGAGATGGAAGTGTTTATGACAGAAGAGCACTTCAGGATGTTGTTTCAATCTAGGGTCAGCCAAGACTTCATGGCAAAGTAGGAAGCAATCTAGTATTGCTCTCAACACAGCAAAAGCGGAATACATTGTTGCATGTTCCGCCAATTGTGAAGCCATATGGCTTTGGAAGTTGTTGACAGGTCTATTTGATCTGGAGATGAAAGCGACCGTGATCCTATGTGATAACCAGAGCAGCATAAAGATGACAAAGAACCCTGTGTTCCATGACAAGTCAAAGCACATATAAATCCGGTATAACTACATTCGTGATATGGTGCAGAGAGGAGCCATAAAGCTCCAATATGTTATCACAAATGAGCAGGTTGCAGATGTGTTGACCAAACCTCTATCTCGTCTAAAGTTTGAGCACTTTCGAGACAAGCTTGGTATAGTCCAAAAGGATCTCCCTCGAAAAGGGGAGTGACGCCGATGATACTATGGTATCCTGACCAACACGTTGAAATAATGTAACTGCAAAGTGTATTCTAATTATTATTTGATATATTATTCATTGGATCAATCCCCATTGTGGATTGATCATGTCGACTACTATAAAGGACCAAATCCCCTTTTGTGGATTGGTCATAATGTAATTGTAATAGGCAGAAAGAGAAGTCGGCCCCAGAATATATTAAAGAAGCCCCCAAATATAATAAATGTGGTTATAACCACCCAGAAGAAGAAGTCGGCCCTGCCAGTGAAAAGACACATCCACACGTGCCAGACTTGTATAAATAAGGAGGCTAGCGCCTCACTTAGACACACTCACTTGTTCATTGAGAGACAAGTTTTGGAGCTACAGTTGGAGAAGAGAGAGAGAGAGAGGCGCATCTTTGGGAGAGGACTTTCTATACTTGTTTGAGTTATCTCTTGGCATTGTATTGGCTATCTATATTAAGGAAGTTTTGTTGGGTTTTCTGCCCCATGAGGGTTTCCTAGGATAAATGATGTGTCTCTTGTGGTTGTGTATTTCTCAGTGATTCTATCTTATGTTATTGTTATCTATTGAAATGAAAAGAACTATAATAATGGCTTAAACATTAACATGGTATCAGAGCCAAGCTGAAGAGAGTATCTTTCACAAGAGAAAAGTGAAAAACGTCATTGTTGTCGTACATGCAAATTAGGGCTTTTTGTTGATGAGGTAATTCAGCCCTAAAACCATCTAGAAAAGTGTGCCCTCCCCCAAGGATCATTTTGGCACCTTCAGCGCACCTTTTCAGTGGCTAGATGTCCCGGAAAGTGAAACCCTGGTTTCACAAAGTACCAGAAGTACCAGAGTACCAGAGGTACCAGAAAACCAGAAGCACTAGTCCATAGGTACCAGAAGCACCGGTCCAGAGGTACCAGAAAACCAGAAGCACCAGTCCAAAAATCCGCAGATCAAGTTTGGAGGGGTAAAAGTTGGATTTTCTCAGATCCAAGCACACCAGGCTACTCGCCTCAGCAAAACCCACCTCCTGGTAAGTTCAAAATTTGATTTTGAAAATTTTCATTTTTGAACATTTTCCCAACTTCAAGTAAAAGATGTCTGCAAGCGTTAAGCTTGTTGACAAGCTAGAAGGTGTGGAAAACTTTCGTGCCTGGAAGTATAGGATTGGTCTCATTCTTGAAGAGAATGACCTAGCAAGACTCGTCAAAGAAGAAGTGTCGGAGCCCGTCGATGCTGCAGAAAAAGTAAAGCACCAAAAGGACACAATCAGGGCCAAAAGAATCATTGCAGATTCAATCAAAGACCACCTGATTCCCTATGTGTCATCAAAGAAGACTCCGAAAGAAATGTTTGATGCCCTAAACAGACTATATGAAGGAAAGAACATAAACCGAAAGATGAATCTTAGAACTCAGCTCAAGAATACAAGAATGCGGAAAGGAGAATCAATCCAAGAATACTTCTCCAGAATATCCCAATTCAAAGAACAACTAGAAGCAATTGGAGATACTATAGACGAAGACGAACTTATAATGATGGCCCTAAATGGTC